>JAMKCH010038158.1:0-88963 GCA_023653785.1 Ophioderma brevispina | reverse complement strand
GATTGAGGGAGAAGAAGTTGGGGACAAACGACATAAGACAGGGCTGGGGGAGATGGTGTCTAGAATCAGAGATTTTTTCGTTTTAAATTTAACCGAAAGGTTATGGAATGCAATTGCAATCGAACTTTAAACACTTAAGTGCCCATACAAGGGGATTCCTTAACTTTATGCTTGAAGGTACAAGATGTGTATGCAAATCATGGCATTGTTAGCTAATCGTTGGGAACTCCCTCAATATGCGTACCCGCCTCAAGGATTTTTTTTTTATCGATACCATCTCGACCTTGAATCTCCCGAGTTAAAAAGGAGTGAGTTTTTGCCCGTGTCACGAACTAAAGTCCTACATAGAGTCCACATTCAACCTCTCAATTGTTGTTCAATTGTGTTCTGCCCGCAATTTACCAAGTATCCTTGTCATCGTATTCCATATATGTTTACGCCGAATGTTAGGACGTCCGGACGGCTAAGTTATAATGGGGACTCGGTTCTCGTACACCGTTTTTAACGGTGGTTGATGGAGAATCTTTGCATTGTTTTGGACCCAGTGCCAATTTATCAATGTACAAAACATATTGTAGTTCGATTGATGAAAACTCGACCCGTACCAATCTTGTAATGATACTGAATCTTGATTGGCCTAGTATTTCAATATATAAGTGAAGATGAAGTGAATCTTTTTTTAACTCACTAGTCCGAGCAAAAAGGTGTGTGAAGGATGAGACCGGTGGTCAAGGATTCACATGACCAAACTGCTTAAAATAATCTCCATCTGGTATTAATTCCGGGAGACCAATATAGTTCCAGTCTTCACCCCAGGATCCCACATATCTTAGAACCGTGTGGTTTCATATACAACACATGATATTATTCAGTCGCGTTTTATTTTTATCAATGGAAGTTACCGTTATCCCTCTTGATAAACACACGACAGCTGTGTGACGCTATGCCAAATTGTTCGTGCATTTGTGACAGTTTTAAATAGGTGACGACAAGTATGGTATACTGATTCATGTTAGAAGCATTGCAGGATTTATTCACCGTGCAAAACAAAAAAATCACTAAATCTAATCAGCGTGAATTTTTATAAGCCATAAACGCCTATATATTACCGAACATGTTCGCACACCACTACCTCGCCTTGTAAATAGGCGTGCCAAAACCGGGCTGAGAAAGAACCGCGAAAAAAAACGCAACAATTCATTCACCAAAAGTTGCACTTCATGGACTTTTCAATGGGCATTCCGTGTTGTACTGCCAAAACACTAACACACGGAACCATACAGTTGGTCAAAAAAAATGTTTACACTTTTATATTCTGTAAATCTCTCAAACGGATGGCATGGACATATCACAATTTTAAGATATTATTATAAATACAATATTTGTTAAACTGGTGAAAACGCATCAAAACAAGCTCAAATAACTAACTAAATGGCGGCCATGTATCGAAAAAAATGGCAAAAAAACTACTTTGCACACGTAACGCTATGGGACAACCATTCTGGTTGGGGAACAGAAAATCAATACCATTGCCGCGAACGGGGAGAGCCCCTATCACGTACCAAACTAGGACCACCCTTCGAGTTTGTGTGAGTTGTTTACTGTTTGAAATGAATGAGAGAATATATCAAAACATGTTGCAACGAACTTGGAAATGCCTATTTACATAATTAAATAAATGATTTCAACTTGGGGTGGTTTTAAATTGAAAGATACAGTTTTTCTTGCCATGACTGAATTCGAGACTCTGTGAGACCATTTTTGAAGTTGCATGGTTTGTACAAGATATGAAAGAAGAAGAGAAACATTGCAGTCGTTTTATTTTTAAATTTAGAACAGAACTTGAAATAATTTGAGGTGTCTTAATTTTTACCTTTGTGGTTATTATTAAATACCAGGTCCCATGACGGGGTGCATTGTTCAATGTGTGTATCAATCTTGGATATAATTCGAGACCGCCAACAGAGTGCCATAGACTTACGTGTGTGCAAAGTGTTTTTTGTCTTTTTTTCTCTAGATGGCGGCCATTTTGTCATTTTAGCTTTGTTTCCAATGCCGTTTTCACCAGGTTTCAACAAGATATTGTAGTTAATAAATACCCTCAAACTATTCTGATATGTCTACCCACTTTTGAGAAATTTGCAGATGAAAAAGTGTAAACTTTTTTGGACCAATCTGTAATCAGTATTGCATACTCACTTATTCAGTCCGAAAACCTCTTTGTCTAAAATCAATACGCAGGGTGTTTCCATAAGATGACCCGCTTCTTTCTGACATATTTATGAATTCGGAAACTTTAACGGAATAAACCACGCGATAAATGTGGTTATAAAATATAATTATGTCAGAAAAAAATGCGTCAACTTAGAGAAACACCCAATAGGTTTATGGATTCTTGCGGCTTACCATGTACCACACAGTGACGTTGGAAATTCCACATTAGAAACGCCACAAAGTGCAACAGCAGCCATAGATGAAGCGAAATGATTGTGACGATTTCCTGATGGCGGCGTAATAATGATAGCAAGTCATTTTTGTACGCTTGTTTACAAACGAGGTGTTACATTAAACAGCAAGACCTAGGCAACAAAATCTATATTTCAGAAACTTTCAAAATTATCGGACTTTTGGCAAAATACTGATCGAACAACATACAGAGATACTTTTTGTGCCAACTGTAGTAATATATCAGTCCGATGGGATATTGTGTGTAAACTGAACAGAGAGTTGTTGCGGGTAACCACAAATAAAAAATAAAGTCAGGAAAATTAAACATACCGCTGTAAGTTATTATTTGAAATAGTTTCATTGATATTAAAATCTAAAATTCGATGGGTGAACCGTGATACAGGGTGAGTAAAAAAAAACTTGACCCGGATTGTGTCCGCCATTTTGAGTTTTTAAATAACATATATCTAACATATGTGAGATCATCGGAAAGCCTATTTCATTATCTTTAATTTGCTGCAAAGATAATTCAAAACGGTTAAGTATAGGCCGAGCTACAGTCTTTTAAATCAGTAGTCCACTTTTCACCCTATCCACGGATTCCATTTGATTGCACGGCGCCCGACTAAGCAAAGGACTCCCAAACTGAGATAAGGGTAGGGCTATGTTTATGCCAAATTAAAGTGGTATCTTAATGGCTGCAAAAACAGTGATAATGCTAAGAACATTATTTGAACACCTTTTTTCAAGATATTGTTTATTTGTTGTAAAATTGAAAAAAACTTTAAAACCTTCAGGAGGTTGTCACTGATGTCTGTTTCTTCATATGGAATGATTCAATTCAACTCCTCCAGAAACGGGATAAGTGTATAATTTATTTTATTTTTCAAATGATGGTATGAGTGATGAGAACGTAGAAACGGTAAGAGGGCATCGATGTGTAAATATGAATGAATTTTGTGGGTTAAATAGCGTCATATTATACTGCAGTCAATAAATAGCACGATTGTCTTCTGGACACTTACTTTTCTTCGCTGAACTGCCGTTCATTTTAATGTGAATCCGTGGACAGCGCACAAAACTGGACTACTTGATTCAAAACGACTGTAACTCCGCTATACCTACCCGATGTGACTGATCTTTGCAAACAAGTAAAGATTAATGAATAAGCTTCCAGATGCTACCCATATGTTAGATATATGTTACTTGAAAATTAAAAAGGCGACACAATCAGGGGCAAGTTTTTGTTTAATCACCCTGTATGATATACCCGGTGCCCCTTTTTAAAACAGCTGCAGTTTATGAATAAAATGTTTATTAGCCAATGTTTGTAAAAAGCAGCTGCAGCCTTATGTTGAAAATACAAATTTGGCATTTAATACGTAACGTGGGGTTAAGAATCCATGGCATAATTTGAAATGAATATGTAATTATGAATTTCGTTTTCTGCATGTTACAATACTTTTGGCCAGTGTGTGTAGTACTTATTCTCATACTAAAATCTCAATTGATGAAGTAAAGTGGGGGAGGTTGTCGATCAGGTCACCCACCTTTAACGCTATAGTTGCCTTGTTATTAAGATCAATACGCTGCCCTACTCTCTAAATGTAAAAAGAGTGAAAAAAACGAGTTAATCTTAATTCACTCGAAAAAGAGTTGCATGTGTTGATTAATCCACTCCAAAAAGAGAGAAATCACTGAACTTTCACTCCAAAAAAGAGTGAAAAAAGGGTGCGAGTGAACACCACTCTAAAATGTGTTGTCCTCCATTTATCTCTTTAACTCCATTTTCACTCTTTTTTGGAGTGAAAGTTCAGTGATTTCTCTCTTTTTGGAGTGGATTAATCAACACATGCAACTATTTTTGAGTGGTTTACATTCTTTTTCGAGTGAATTAAGATTCACTCGTTTTTTCACTCTTTTTACATTTAGAGTTAATTGTGTGCTAACAAGAAACATCAAGGACGACTTCCCTAAAATTATTAAATTTTCATTATAATAGAATAGAAGAAGACTTAACAGTATATTTAAAGAAATAAAAGTGCTCAAATCATACTAAACCATGTGTTAAGATTTTGAAATCACAAATTGAAAAGTGGAAACGTATTGGAGTTTTGCAACCCTACAGCGGACCTTTCAACTTCATGTAGACAGAATGCCCTAGTTCACGTGCAACATATAAGAAAATTTAATTTGTTCAGTAATACAGATTTTCTCATATATCATGTCACTCGGCTGTGTCCATAAAAATGGATTTAATCATGGAGATGATAAGAAGAATTCTTTTTGTTTTACTATTTTTAAAGTTGTATTTGAATAGTTAAGTAGGTCACTTTATCATCCTGGCGCCTGCAATTGTCATGGAAAGGTTATCTAATCTTTACGGATATCATATGCATGGTATCTCAATATTTAACACATACCCGCAGGACCCGGGAAATGCACATCCGTAACTATGGGTGCATAGGGATTACTACGCAGGGTATAATCCATGTCTGCAAGAAATTGGTTAGTAATATATTATTAAGAGTTTCGTTTTGATAAAATCAGCCTTAAATGACTATATCATATTATTCTGTCAACACCTTTTAAGTATTCAGGCGAAAAGATGAGATGGTACTGCTGAGCTTGAAAACCATTGTCATATATCTATGATAGTAATGAACTCGTGCTAATCAATTAGAATGGTTTGGTGGCCAAAAAAGTCTGCTTCAATCAGAGTATAGGTAACTTTCTAATTTGCTAGGCACCACCGATGGAATTTTAATGACTTAGGGCGCACATTCCTACATGAAAGGGGGACTTGAACCACATGTTTTTTTTTTATTTTCTCTTCTCTTTTAATCCTTTCATAAATAAGTAAAGGGATTACTGTACCTCAGTAAATATATCATAGCAACTTCATATTCTCACCAAAGAAGTACTTTAGCCAGAGTTTTTTTTTTTGGAATATTAGTTAAATAATATCATGTTGAATTAGTGATGATGCAATGATTTTGATAAAAAAAATGTAGCACCATTTCTGAAGTAGTACAGTACAAAAACTGGGTGAGGTGTCAAATTAAAGCTCTATGTTTCACCACATTCCAGATACTTAGAGAGGACTAGGTCAATATGTTATGTGTGAAAATCAGAATATTAAAAAGGTACCATTCTGCCAGTGATAAAACAGCATGTAACAATAAGAATATACACGGGCTTTTATAAAGCGCCATTTCATGAAGATCACAGCGCTGTTGCAAATTATTTAGTACGCTTGCCATCAGGAAATAGTCAATCATGGTCGCCTTCACCAGGTCGGCAGCCGCCAAAGCACTTCAGCCTTAGATTGTAATATCCCCTAAAACAGCTACCCGAATGTCGCGTGGGCGACGAGGAAAAAGCGAGGTAAAGTGCCTGCCCAAGGCACAACACATTGGCCGCAGCGGGATCGAAACCGCAACCTTCAGATCATGAGTTGACCGTCCATATTCACGGGCCACATGTGCCCTCTATTATGTCTATACCAATTTAGGTTCATGACATAGTCAGGGTTTAAAGTCTTTCTCACCGTATATATCAGGTTCAATAGAGGGTGCAGTTTTGATTCTACCTTTGCTGCAAATCAAAATTTGGCGAAGATGTGAAATGGGAGAAAAGGATTTTAAAGTTTTTTTAATTTTACTTCAAAGCTGGTAAGAAGTTGTAGAAGAAAACAGCAGTGAATACTGTCAATAATTTATGTTATCAATTCTCAATGGCTAGGTCATACACAACCATTTCCTCAATGCTAATCTAAATTGAGGGTCTTAATCCTGATATACCAGTTTAACTTTCAAGTAAGCCTTTGAGAAACTGGAGGAAATAATATAAATGATTTTTAACTGGTATCAATCTTGATATATACCAGAGGGTGTTAATTCAATCCCCCAATGAAACAGTTTTGGAATTTCACTTCAAAAGGTATGGGATCCACAAAAATCATATTCTTAACAGAAATTCTGCTTCTACACTCCTTTAGCCCACCAAAGCGCTAGTACGTATTGAATTTTTAAATGATATGAAATGTTGTTGTTGGTCTAAAACTTCTGAACACTTTTTATCGCTAAGTATGACACGTGTTTAGTAACAGTAGTGCATTTAGACACATTACAATGCATTATGGGATTGTTCAAAACACCCTCGGATACATACCAGGAAACATAATCAAATATGAATGTCAGTGCCAGCATAAAATCTAGAATTGGTAATTGTTTGTTGATTGAATTCCAATAAAATTAAATAAGAAACCCTTTTCATCTGTCAATTATATATGGACTAGTATGTGATCTTATGGATTTTAGTACAGCACACAAAAAGCGGAAGGGTCATAATGAATTCATACTCTTAAGCAAGACAACCAAATAATGCCTTCTCTGCTGGAAAGACTTTACGTGTATGTTATTTTAAATGGGCCACAAACTGCCAAATCACCATTTCTTGATGGACCACATCATGTTGAAAGTTGATTTTGGTCCATTCCCCCTAACCTTTTATTCTGTGTGTCTTATGGTCCATGGAATCCACATTTAGCTTCTGGTGTAACTTAAAAGGAGATAAGGGCAGCGATTTGCTGAACCCGAAATATTGAATTAGTATTGTCGGTATTTGGTTACTGGAGGGATGTGCTAATTATAAACTGCAAGAGCTTGTGATGAAACTCTTATATTAAAGAAAGGCAGTACTTCCTATTATCATGGGGTGATTTCTATACGGGGTATAAAAACTCCGTCTTGAGATAGAAAAACATTTCCCAGTGAACTCCCCAGATTTTAAAGCGTGATTGTCTTGCACCATGACCAATACACTTTGACCTTAAACACAAACATTAGTGACCTTTGTTTATTATACTGGTTTAAACCACAACAGCTGTTTAATGGCCCGGGTTTGTAGAGATTTTGAGATCCCATCGCTTTTGGAGTGTCTATTTCAGGAGACGGTGATGAATATTGGTGTTTGGGTCATTACATAAGTAGTTATATGGGAGCTACATATTATCTTGATTTATAAGCTAAAAAAGCTACTCCCAGATTTGTTTTATTCTATTATATTGATGCTAATCTCTTTAAGCCACACATTTCGTTCTGGATTAACTCAAATGGGCGGCTGATGATAGAACAAAGACACACGGTAGGGAGTGATTAAACATACATCCAAATCAACTTGCCTGATACAAGAAGACATAAGAAGGAAGGTGTAGTGTTATTGAAGGAATCATGCACTGGAATCTACTTTTGTCTGTAACATTTCCCTTCAATATCCACAAATCTCGGCAGCCTCACTTTTGGCAGTAGCTTCACGTATAAGTGCTATGACGAATTGGACCGAAGCTTCATATAATCAGCACCTCCAATGTACATAAAAACGGAGACTACTAGGGATCCATCACGCCGAAAAGGCTCAAAAGAAGGTTGAAACCCTACTCAAGATACACTAAAGATCTGAGAGGTGTTTTTGATCAAATTCGGAGGGGTTGCTGAGTTCAAATCTGCCGCATGCAAAATTGATAAGTTGGTGGAAGGTGGTGAAATGAATTGTTTTTAAGGACATACCCGATTTTATAATAAACATAGCTTTTTAATACGATACAAGGATGCACATCTTCAAGAAAATGTCAATGTCACATTAAATGTCAGGATTATTACATTGTTGGATTTTTATTAAAATGTATGAAAACCTCTCCGCCAAATGATTAAAGGGGGTACTATACCTGATTTAAGAGCTTAGTGAAGTAAGCACCAACTCTTCTGTAATCCTTTAGATTTATTTTTTTTTAAGTTAAGGTGACTGAAATTAGTGACAAAACCTTTTGGGATTTAAAAAAAATTCCTTTAGATCAAATATAAATTTTTAACATGCTTTATAAGCAGTTTTTAACTCATTTATAGGTTTATTTGAAATCAAAAGGACTTATTTTAAGTAAGTCTTTTACACGGATTTAAATTTTTACAGTGCCTCTGACTCTGGCACAAGACAGAAAACTGGTTTTTAGCACAACTGCAGACTTGTCCATGGGTATTTCATGATGGAATGATACATAACTTGTTTTGGCAACCGGGCTTTTCAAATCCGAAATCATAGCATGCCGTTGTGCTAAATACCAGTTTTCTGTCTTGTGTCAGGGTGTGTGTGTGTGTGGAGGGGGGGTTTAGGGGTAGGACACGATTTGCTCGATTTGGACATTGGGGATATCCATGCCTAAAGGTACGGTCACACAGAAGACAGCTCCCGACCCAACCTCTTCCCGACTACACAAGACCGCATTTTTTTTCAAAATCGGCTACAGTCTTGTTCAAACATGCAAAATTTACAATTTTTATCCCGACCAGGGATGATTAGTATGCGAGTTTCCCCGTCGTCAACGAGACAAGGGGTGCTGAAACGCCTAGCAGTAGGCAACAGCATCGTGGAATCAATACCATGTTTTCAGGCATTGCACCTGCAGTACTTAGGAGAGACACCAGGCGCGTAGCCAGCCCGGTGGTTCTGAGGGGGCAATTTCCCGGTAGGTGCAACAAATGTCCCGATCACAAGCAAACATTTCCCGGTCGCAGGTCAAAAGAATCCGAAAAGAGGCTGATTTAACATGAATATCCGGTTTTTTCCCCCTATTTCCACTCAAGATTTTTTTCAGAGGGGGCACTCTGCCCCCCTTTGTCCCCACCTGGCTACGCCACTAGAGAACACCACATGCACAAACTAGTGAATAAGGCCCTGCTGGACAACAAGCACCTGCTGCATAACACTGTCAAAGAATCACACCAACTCGGTAGACAGAGACTGCGCTCTCGCCGACCTTTCTGCCGATACGCTGCTAAACTCTCCAGTTCCCCATTCAACATCTTACAGACATGGAATGCTGCCTGACTAGATACTCCAAGACCAGATCAACTCTCTATTACACCTAAGACAGAACTACCACCTGGCAGCATCTCCCACGCAAGGAATGGGTCACCTTAAACCGGATTTGCACAGGAGTGGGTCGCTTCAATAGCAATATGCACCGATGGGGGCTGCAGCCATCGCCAGCCTGCCAATGTGGTTCTCCATCACAGACTGCGGATCACATTCTCAATGAGTGCCCTACCTTTCGTCCACCGGTGGACACAGATTTCTCAAACCCCCAACCAATCAACAGTGAGTTGGCTCCAACGCTTACAACATATTAGCTGCTGCCTCATACGCAAGAAGAAGAATCATGTTTAATTGGCGACGCCACTTGTTCAGTCCCCGATCAGTCACAAACCTTGAAACGACGGCATAAGTTGTGACATGTCGCTGTCAAGACTGCTCGTCGATTGTTCGCCGAGTTGTTGACGCCAAGAAAGGTACAGTCACATAGAAGACAACCAGCGACGCGACCCGACCTCTACCCAACTACATAAGACCACATTTTTTTTCAAAATCGGCTGTAGTCTTGTTCAAACTTACAAAACTTAAAGGCTCAGTCACACAGCCGATTTTTTGCTAGAAAACTACTTCCAGACTGCTCCTGACTGGTGCCGATTGGCCAATTTTTGAAAATCGTGAGCAGTTTTTCTTTTTCATGTGTAGTTCTGGCAAGGTCTGGGCTTGCTCTGTGCAGTCGTCTGTAGTCTTACCCATTGCATTATTTGCTAGAAAACCGCTTCCAGACTGCTCAAGACTGGTGCCGATTGGCCATTTTTTTCGAAAATTGTGAGTAATTTTCTTTTTTCAGGTGTAGTTTTGGTCAAGTCTGCGACTGTCCTGTACAGTCTTCTGCAGTCTTGTGTGGTCGGGAGAATGTGGCAAATTTAAAAAAAAAACGCCACGATATTTTCTTGCAGCTTAAAAAAAATGTGGCGGGTTTTGGAATCGGGAAGGTCGGCTTGAACACATGAGCGGTTTGGAAGCGGTAGCCGATTGAGTTGTTGCGCATCATGAGTGGTTTTGTGCAGTTGGAAAGTGGTCGGCAATGAGTCTGCTCCAAGCGGGAGAGAAAATGCAAGCCAACTGGATATGTTGAATCGGCGACTAAACTCGGCGACTACAGAAGATAAGTCGCCGACTTGGAGTCTTGACAGCAACATATGCTGTCGTGTTAAGGTCTGCGACTGATTGAGAACTGAACAAGTGACATGCTTGATCGCCTACTGCTCGGCGATTGAGCATGTCTTGTATTTTGAACAAGTCTGCAGCCGATTTGGAAAGAAATGTGGTCTTGTGTAGTTGGGAAGAGGTTGGGTCGCTTCGCGGGTTGTCTTCGTGTGACGGGACCTTTCTTGGCGTCAACAACTCGGCGACCAATCGACGAACAGTCTTGATAGCGACATGTTTTTAAAATTTACAAACGTAAACAGATAATGAGCTGGTGAAGTGAGTGTAGTTTTGTCCGAGGGGATACCATTTTCCTCAGAAATTGGGGTGCATGAAAAAGCTGGGATGCGTCCCTTTTTAATAGGGATCACAACAAAATGTGAATATTTTTGTAAAAACCTGCCATTTTGATGGGTCTAAAGTAATTGGTTTGATGCTATGTATACCCAACACACTTTAAAACGCACTTAATAAATACTCTGACACTAAATAAGTTTTCTGGACAGGTTTCTTTCAATACTATTAACTGGCAACAAGAATGATAAAACCCGAAGAAGTATGATAAAAAACCAATTATTTTTCTCTTGAAACTGATGATGAAAACATACGATCCTTATTGGGGAAAACCTCACCTAAAGGACAATATCTGGACAGAAAAAGTAAACAAATTATAAAAGCTTAAACAACCTAACTAGTAATATTTGATTTTTCATCTATTTTGCCAATAGAAGAGTGCCCTTTACTTCTAAATGACAGTTTAAGACAAACATTACTGAAAAAATGATTAATCAAGGCAGCCCCATCCTCCAGTGGACCTTGTGTGCTCTCAAATATTTATTTCACTGATAATCCTTTTTTTTTCAAAAATTACTTAGGGAAAATTAAGTATTTCCCCTTTAAAATCAAAAATTTCCCCAACATGAGGTGATTTTGATGGTTGTATATTCAAAGTAGCACCTTAAATTCCCTCAACACTCCTAAACCTTTTAGTCACATTTAGTGGATCTTGGGCATTGTTTGATAATGCTATTTAAAAATAAATAAGAACAATCGTGGAATTCCCTGAAAGTCCATTTTCCCCAATGTGGTGATGTGTATGGTGGCTTTTTGAAATCAACAACCCTAAAAATGACAAAAACACTTCTTAAGCCCTTTAGTCAAATTAGTGGATCTTGCAATGTTTCATAAAATCTATATTTTGAAAAAATAAGGAAATCGGGCAATCCCCCTTTAAATCCACTTTCCACCAACTGACAATTCTGCATGGTGCGTATTCGGAATCAGCACCCTCGAATTGTTAAAAAAACACTTCTAAACCTTGCAGCCAAATAAGTGGATAGTTGCGCCCATGGTTTTATAACGCTATATTTTAAAAACAAAATAAGGAAATCGGGGAATTCCTTAAAAATAAACTTCTCCATCAATGTGGTGATTTTGGAAGGTCTCTTTGAAATTCAGCACCCTCAAATGACATAAAACAAGTCTTCAACCCTTTAGTCAAAAATTAGTGGATCTTGCACATGGTTTCATTAGCTATATTTTAAAAAAAAATAAGGAAATCGGGAATTGACCCCTTAAAATCATTTCCAACCAACTTGACAATTTGCATGTGCCATATCGGAATCAGCACCCTCTCGAATTGTCCAAAAAAACGTTCAAACCTTAGTTTCTGAGTAGGGTTCCCTCAAATATGCGACCCAGGGATCCCCTACTTATCATTTGAAAGTAAACCACAATGTCATTATGACATCCGAGGTTTTCAGGTCGAAATATTTTTGCGACGGAACGAAATTAAAATCAACTGTGTAGTGTGTTTTGAACAGTTAACAATTTTAATGTTTCTTCCGGGTGGGAAAAATGTTTTGGTTTTCGCGATATAAAACTAATTCTTGAAAAAAAGCATTCTTCAAAAAGAGCTGTGCTTATCACCGCAAAACCAGGTTATCAACTTAAAAATTTCTCTATAAAAACGTAGTTTTATGAGATAAAATTGGTTTTAATCAGTCGATAGGTGTTTTATATACTAGTTTTTCACAGAAGTTATCGTCGAGAAAACGTTTGGCTCATTTGGCTCTCAATACATATTTCGTGAAAAAGTTTAATAAGCAATCATTGAATTACAAGCCACATTGCTGTTAGCCGCCGTTAAAGGAGATATGGGGCGGGCAGGGGAACCAATAGTCGGGCTCCAAGACGACAACGGAATAAGGCGTGTAACTAATGTTGACGTGAAGAGTCAAATGCATCGAGTGCCCTATTCTTCAACGTTGTAGGCGGACTGTTGAGTGCGGAGGACTATATCTCCTGCCACGCCTGCGTCAGGAGATAACTTCAAAAGTTTAAACGCTTCACGGCATATTCATCATACATGCAATTTGTATCAAATCAGTATTATACATCATATCATACATTGGATATGCTATATTTTAATATGGAGTATACAATGTATTAAAATATAACACTATATTTAAGAGCCAATCCGACTAACGGTTATAAAAATACGCGGAGTGTATGGTAGCACTCCGCGACAGCAAGCAGCGCTTTTTTAAAATGTGTGGTGTCGCGCAAGACAGATCATTTCCTTGGAGGTGAGGCGTTTAAATGTTCCTGAAATTAAGCGATATCTTATAAAATGGTTTTAAAATTCGGGTTTTCTGCCATGTATAATTAGGTTAAAACTGGGTATTAGTTGTATTATATTAGTAGCACCAAGCTTTTAACCTATCATCTACCATATTCGTATGCAGACTCTACTTCATAGGTAATGTACACGTAAATTGTGTTGCACATCCGCAGAAAGTTTAAAAGTTTTGACCAGCACGAGAATTCTAAAATTCTGTGCAAAAAATATATAAAAACAACATCTCAATCGGCTTTGTGGCCAAACATTATTGCTTTTGCCTAATTGTGAAGTGCTAGGAAGTGCTAGGAACTCCATGCATAATTCGCCAAATCAAAAGGACTTTTCTGTAAAAGTTTAGAGGGTTTCCATACCAGGAACATTGGAAGCCTCCTCAATTAGAAGATAAATATTTTTATGGAAAAAAAACAAATACATTTGCATCAGTTTAAAAGGCTAGCTTAAGCTATTAACACGAGAACACGCATATTGCGCCAGCAATAATACACACAATATAAAATTGCAATAAAAGACGCTAATTTAAATAGAAATATACTTTGATTAACTGGTATTCATCTTACTCGAAAATGATAAACATTACAAAACTCGGCGGCAATAAAACTTTGGAACGATACAATACAGTCTATTCAGACTAGAAAAAGGGACTCTGACGAAGAGAAAAATTATCAAATATTGTTTGAAGGAAATAACCCGCGGGGCTAGTCGTTTAGAGGCGACGTCGAACGACGTTGGCACGGGGTCGAAAAAAAGGTCGACGGTTTTTTATAAATTTACGTCGAAAATGCCAATTGAATTGACCGTTTTAAGAACGACGTCAAATCGATTCGCATTTTCGACCATAACCAGAGTGTGTAAATTTCTAAAAATTCTCGAGTCTTTTCGACGTTCCAGCGTTCGATTAAACTGGGAAGAAAGGACACGACTCCGGACAGTCTCAATATGGATTAAGCCCCAAAATTAAAGGTAACACAGACACCCATGCGACACTACCAAGCTCATTTCCCAGACAGAACGATGGTAAAAGTAGGACTGTAAATATTGGAACTTTAATTAAAACACGGTTAATGCAACTTCTGTGATCTAACGTTGAATGATGAAGCCGTATTCAAGCCAGTCTTAAATCTCCATTTTACTTACCATATACAGACTCTACATGCAGACAAAGATGTTTACTTTAAGCATCGTTAAAGAGGAACCTTACCTCAAAATGGTCTTGGTTTTTGTTGTCTAAAAATAAATGGTGTGGTATGTCAGGGCAAACAGCTTTCCCGTAAGTAAGATTTTTTTGGTACAATGTATTTATTTGGGCTGTTTTGGATAAAGTAGAGTCTATACTGTCAGAAAATGATGGGGGGAATAATTTTGAGAACCTCTTCATCCTTCCTTTAAGCCAACTACCAGGACATTGTTTTCACTCACCAGATGACTTTTGGTGTCTAAATTGATAGTGTTAGGTCATATCAACACTCAATATTACTCTTCTTTGTGAAAAACAGACACTAAGGTATCTTCAAGCGGTTTTGAGAGCGGTCATATACGACCTGTTTTGTTTACTTAGTAAACACAAACGCATTTTAAAAATCGTAATTCTTGACAAATCCGGGTCGTGTTAAAGCTTAGCCACTTACAAAATGAGATTTCAACAACCAACATATAGTGCAAAAAAATGGACATTGGTGTGAAAAGCTAGTTGGGCAACGATTTTGTTTACATTTGAAAGGGGAAAGAAATCGCGATATAGGCTCGCGGACAAGATCTAATAGCGTTTTACAAAGTGACGCACCCCCTAACAAGTACATATAATTTTGCTATAAACTGTCTAAATATCAAAATCAGTTTATACGCGTGTTCTCACTTCTAGTATGTGCACATTTTCGTGAAAAATGAATAAATGTCATCTCATTGTTCCCCTGAATATCAGTGACCAAGCAGCCGCTGTACACCCACGTTCCAGACTCAGCAAATAATAGCACTATTGATAAGTAAATACGCCCCGTATGAATAGGATGAATAGGATGAATAGGTCAACGAACTTCAGATTCTCTGGGAATGCAAAAACCATTGTATTGTCCAGGACGTTAAAAGCTTTTGAATGGGTTTCACCGCCCGGTTTAGATGAGATACAGCCTCATCACGAAGAAAATAAACTCAACTTCTGCGGGGAGTTTAATAACTTTTGATCGTATATTTCATCATTTTATTCAAAAAAGGAAACGAAGATGAGCAAATATCATGAAAGAAGTTTGATGGGCAAGCTATGACCTAACATATTGGTGCAGAAACAACACCCATAACTTAATTCATATTAATATTGGACCTCCTTTCTTTCTCTATTCAATTAAAAGTTTGATCGGCACCGGTTCACCTGCAGTTCATATAGGTGAATGATTTCATTCTGCTATGACGTAATAAATTGCTAGAAATGGGGTGATCGGCAAGTTACGCGGTTTGGTTCTGCACAAAGCTGTTAGGTCACAGTTTGCCAAAAAATTTTTTCTCATGAGCTTGTTCACCTTGTTTCCCTTTCGAATAAGGAAGGAAATAATATGGGGGCAAAGAAAAATTGAACACACATAGAAACCTCTAACTTTAGTATTCGTGAAAGAGGACAGGTAATTTGTGTTCCACGTCATGAAAAAAATAGCTTAATCTAAATCGGGTTAGAACCCCTGCAAGCTTTTCAGTTGCATGGATAGTAGATGGTTATAACAAGGCTCTGCAGTTCACGATGAAAAAAGGGAATCTGTGAATGTTTTTGGCTTCTACATACCGAGCGGATTTACTTATCAATTAGCCCCCAATTTGCGTGGAGTCAAATGAATCATGGTGTACCATTCCCGTGTCACTGATATTCAGGGCTAAATTGAGAGTAATGTGTCGAGAATGTGCACAATTACTAGAAGTGAGAACACACGCAGAACTGCTTTCTATAATTTAGGAAATTATTCGAAAGAAAAAGAATTATGTACTTCCAAGGTGTGCACCACCTTGGTCTTAGCGAAGCATCTTTTTCGCTTTGGCCTCATGGCCAATAGTTGGTTTCAATATACGGGGTATTTGAAATGGAGTCAAATATGTGTTAATGCAATAAATAGTTTGTCTCATATAAGGCTGAAAAAAATAGCAAACAAGTGTATCAGCAAATCAGCTTAAAATACATTTTCTTTATCAGAATGTTCAAGAGGTATCTATTTTACTCCACTTCAAAAACATCTGAGACCATTTCTCCACGGATGACCTCAACCTTAGAATGTCAAGAGGTATTATTTTACACCACTTTCAACAACATCTGAGCATTTCTTCCCAGGATGACCTTCAACCTTAATGCCCTATATATGTGTAACTTTTGGTCAGAAACTAGACAACGATACCTTATTTCAGTCCTCTCATCAAGGTGGTTTTATTAGTGTATATTGTAACACAATATAACTTGGGTTTAAATTTACACCTGTAACTCTGCTTCTCTTCCTTGAGAAAGAGAAGCAGGGGTGCGAAAATTGCACACCATCAATTTCTGACATCTGACAGTCTAAGCCCCATTGAAGCCCAAACAGCATCAAAATCAACTTTAGCCTGAAAATCCTACAGGAGTACATGCCATACCACACTGAAACTAGTGCCATTTTAATTATGCACAAACTGTTAATAATGTCAGGCTTCCGGTCAATATAAGTTTAAATCTTAATCCTCTTGATAAGTTGGCGTATTTATTTCAATTGCAATGAGATAATCTGATAAAAAAAAACTTATAACCCTTGCTCATAATAAATGATATCTTTTACCCTTCCTAAATGAAAGTCGTAAATCCCCTGTGTATGTACCAACTCATAAATAAGTCCATTATTTAAACCTATTTACAATAGTAAATTCTTCTTTAGTTCTAATCCTGCATTGCGCTTGCACTTTTACCACATTTCGTGTCCTCAGTGGTCCGCTTTTTTTACATACTCCTGTGTATGCTGACGGATGGATACAGGAAATATTTTACAAATATTGACTATGGCTGGTAAATATAAATGCCTCGGCTGTGTTCTTATATTTCATTTCTAAAGCCGACAGTCAATATTTGGCCGATGACATAACTCAAACAGTTGTCACACCTTTCAGAGTGTGCACTTTGTGAGGTTATTTACGTAAGCTAATATTACTTTTTTGCAGATTTTTGAACAACGTTGGTTGGACTCGCTCACAAATGTTTCCATGACAAAATAGTTGTGTAATTGAGGAATTACATCAATATTAAATAACCAAAGTAATATGCAACGGGGTTTACTCGGATTTTGATACGGAGGTATCGCCCCGCCTATGATACTAAATATTTTCATGAAAGCCGACATTTGCCGTTTAATTTCGGCAAAAAGGCGGAAAAAAAACGAAAATTTACGATATTTTGTTATTCCTAGAGCTGAAAATCTCTACACATATCAACCGGACATTCTCGTATCACCCTTTGGAACGTCATACAAATTTACCTTCCCAACACTTAACATTAGTTTTAACCTTATTCTAACACTAACACCCTTAAAGAACCCTATTCCTAGCTCAAACCATGTCCTGTCTCTAACCGTGCCCTACGCTTAAGCCTAAGCCTTACCCTATTCGTTACCATAACCCAAACAGGTAGGGGTCAATATGTCTTTCACAACACAGCTTTTTTTTATAATTTAACCTCCCGTAAATATGCGAACCTTAAGGGTTTGTCTCGGCGAGAGGCTTTTCATATTGATGGGGCGTTACAAACACAACACTTCCCATGTACTCCCCTCCTCGAATTGTTACAGAATGCACTCATAATAAACTTGGATCCTGGTTTCCTACCGGAATCATTTTTTACCGAACTTCCTATACCACAATGCACCAACGATGTAACAGTAGATAAAATAAATAGCGTGTATATATTCTATGGTGTTTTGTGTCATGCGGTCAGTTTTCTGGTCATAATTGTGCGAAAACCGTTTGCGGTACTTTTACCAGTAACGAAAGTACCTCTTGAGTGCTTGTTACTGTTTGCGCCCCAAATGTGTCGCGTAGTTTAAAGGAGGGGGCGCACTAACCTATCGTAATCGTTGGTGCATTTGTGGATAGATTTCGGTAAATATGATTTCCGGTAGGAAAACCCCAGGGATCCACGGATTTGAATCCACGGTCATAATAATCACCACCCCCCAATCTAATCTGCAAAATAATTTTAACTATATAGTTTTACAGATGTTTGAAATCCTTTGTCTCTAGAATCAATTTCTTGGTTTGTATTGCTTTTGTCGTCTTACTTCTGTCTGTGTCCGTTCATTGTTGTCAACTTACATGAGGTAGATAAAGATTGTTTTCACTTTGGTCATACTCTTTTCGATTTTTTTTTTTCTGTTTGCAGAAAACGATTTGAGTCGAGGCAATCTTCGTCATGAACTACATTACTATCGAGGCGTAAAAACAGAGGTCATAACGGCGTAGCTAGCTGGGATTTGCCCCCCGTTGGCCCTAATAATTCAACATTACGAAGACACCAAGAAACACCCATGAAGATTTTGTAGATGGCCTTTTCTGATGGATTTCGCGAGAAACGCCCAGGTGGTTCTTTCGACAAATGCCATTAACAGAGTACGGCCGAAGAGTTTCATCCTACGGAGAAGTGCAGTTTCTGCAATCACATGTTGATCCATTAATCCAGTGGTGCTAACCAGATATTGAGGACTACCCTGAACTTATGTTCTGCCAATGTGTATCTTACGAACCAGATCTGGTGTACAGACATTGGTATCAAAGAACTTTTCTCCCCTCCCCACTAAATGCAAAACTAACTTCCACGGGAAATACAAAATACCATTGTGGACAAGGTTTCAAATCAAACCTTAGTGACCTTCCTTGTCGCAGTTGTTTCGGGGTCAAACCAAATGACAAAGTAATGTTCGTAGTTTCTATGAGTTCCAGCGATGATGTATGTTAGCTGTGATTCATCCACCATCATCAAGTCTATAAAATTTCAGATTTTGTCAAAAACCGAAATCTTTTTCTGAATTAACACATTCGAGATAACAAAACTGCAAGATTCAACAGGAGTCACAGTCCTCGCCGTCCACAGAAAACACTCTAATGCATGCACCATAGTACGTCTTCCAACACATAACAGTCTTGGAAGCCTAAAACTTGTCCGTAACAAAGACAACAACTGTAGAATGACGACTTCACCAGCTTCTATTGGCCTTAAAAGGGAGGCATGTGCGTGCTCACACTGAGGAGACATCTTCCGAATTCTAGTACGACAATTGCATAGAAACGGTTTTAGAGTGCCTGCCGCAAATGATAAAAATATAGTTTTTATAAGTGACTTTATTTAACTATCCCATTTTTATGTATCACGTGTAAATGCATGATACAGAACAAGAAAATATTGTATATTTGTCTATGTTTGAAAAATGTAAAAACATTCAACCTTATAGGCACTGGCGACGTTCAGTTAAGCCGTTTTTCGCTGAAGAAATCAATCCTTTGGACAAGTCTGTCTAAATTCAATGTACAATCTAGAAAGAAATTATATCGGATGCGCCTTCCCCTTTAAGTTAATAGTTTATGTGGTATTGCCGTGATGAGTTATGCTCTAAACACTGAATAGATAACAAGAATATTCCTTTTTGCGGTAACCTGCACTTGTGATAAGCATATCCTAATAAAATGCTGCAGATTAAAATCTGTTGCAAGACTGAATTGAAAAGTGTTGTTTCGGGTGTAAAGAAATCGAAAAATGTTTCACTCGAGTTTAACAGACTGGTTAAATGTACCGCTATTAACCATTTCCGCACAAAGAGCTAATTCAACGACAGCTTGAAATTTGGTACGCTAAAAAAGCACTATCACTATCTTACAATAAAAGGATAATTTGTATGTTTAATATACACATTTGCTTCTCACAATATCTACATGCTACATTTCAATTGGGACGTAATTTATATTTATAAAATATTTAACAATATTTCTCAAGATGAAATTAAAATTGTGAGGGACATCAAAGTAGAAAATATTTTATTCTTGTGTCCCTTATTAATTGACAAAAGTGAGTTTGCCTTTTAAATCATACTTGGATTTTTATTGATGTCCAGTCCAATGTAGACAAGATGACACTACAATCAAAATAAAAAGGATAGGCTTCTATTTTGAGAGGAATTCGGCTACAACAGTTGAGAACATAAATCACTCAAACTATAAATTCATTTAACCAAACAAATCAGCTTCATAACATGGTTTGAATATTTTTCTTTCAATGGTAGAAATTGACCGGTGTCCGTCATTTAATACCAAGTGCAATACATCCACATACCGCAAGAGCCATTCCCCGCATTTTGTTCCATTTCGTAGGCTTGATACATCCGAGATCTTTAAAACCGGAAGATTCACCATTCGATTGATCTTCGTAGACGTTAAACACTTACCAAATATTATCAAATTGGGAACTCTCCTTAAGGCAATTTGGACAGTTACGTGAGAGACGTGCCAAAACTACTGTCATCTTGTTCCAAATTTGAATTACAAAATAGAAGCTGGCAGATGGAGAAAGCCCGATAAGTCGTCCATGGCTCATCAGCACGGATTTTGAGTTCTCTAAGTCACATTGTTACATATGTGTGCTTCAATTACACTGACGTTCCAAAGCTCAATGGGTAGCTTCACTGGTAGGTGGCCCTAAGCCTGGGTGACGTTCTATATCATTTGCTCGCCATTAATGCCTTCCCGCAAATGCACCACTGATTGACTGCGGTGGTCAGTTGAAAGTACCACGAGAAAGGGCATAATTAGACTCCTGTCAAATGTCCTCAAATGATCCCATTTTTAATCATAATGCATTCCTTCATAAAAACAAAGCATTGACGCCATTGCATTTCCTGAGACAAAGTTCTGCAAGATTCTAGCCCCTACCCTAATTCCTCAAACCTCAAACTATAAAATACTACACCAGTATGTTACACGGAAGTGGAATCCTGATGGGCGAATGATTCATGTTTGGATTTACAATATAGTATCGTTATTGATGACGAGAAGTCTTGCAAGGAGGGAATCAATCCGAGTCCTTTTCGTGCGTAGCTGAAATAATCAATTTGATATGACGCCATTTGGAAGCTTCTCCTTTTCTATTTAACCGCTCTTAATACCTGGCCTTAAATGAATTGACCCTTCACATAGCTATATCTTCCATGCGGTGTTCCCCCATGGATTATTGTAAGGTACTTTTTGATACAAATTCCCTTTGCCCGAGATAAAAGGTGCTCCGTTCTTCAGTTCACATGTTTAAGTTACAAAAATTTGCAGAGCGACACACGACTACAAGCAATGGCAAGTACCCTACGGAGAGGAAAAAAAAATTCTAGAACATTGATGGCATTATTTTTTTTAGGGGCAAATAAAGGCAGTGGCTACATAGCTTAGCCGGCACACTAAATGCACCTTAACCACATACATTAATTTATCACTACCGATTAGTGTATCATATGCAAAGCGGCACCCCACAGTATGGGAAGAAGCGGAGGCAGCCATGCTTTCTATTGTTGGCTACTCTAGGATTGTCTTTGTGTCGCAAACATGCGAGACGGTGCATTTCTAAAGATTACGTTAAACGTTTTGCCTCTCTATCTATATAGAACCTTTTGTATGCAACATCTTGTCCTGTTCATAAAAGTAAATAACATGGTCATTTGAAGTGGAAAATGAAATGGAGGGATGCTCTAGGACTTTGCTTTTTCCAGAGAGCATGACCCTGAGGTTTCTCAATTTTTCTAATGTTTTCTTGATACAAGTGTATTTGGGGATTAAAAACACCTTGCGTACACGATAAAGTAGTTGTAAAACACCAACTCAAAAATTGATGGTGAAATATAGATTATAATGATGAGTATAGAGGAGCCGCATTCTCTCCTTATTCGGGATGTCCTTAAAAATTTACATCAATGAGATAACTATCTTCTATTGAACATACAATTAACAAATGCTTACATTTTAAGTTTGTTTACATTGACTGGGCAGTAAAAAATGGGATTGAAAACAGGTATTACACAATCCGGAAAAAATTATCGATCTGGTTAAGGTGGGGATCGGATAATACCTGACCCGATACGGCAAAGGCAATCCCACAGAATTGCACAAACAAATTCACATTGGTAAGCATAATTTCACACTCTAAATCAAGGTTATACACCACTACTGGCTGCCTTAAGGATCAAAAATCTTGAGTGGAATCCTTCTTGCATGGCGTCTGAAAAATTGCTTAAAATGCCCCGAAAATGCACTATTGTATATTTAGAAAGTGATGGAATTCCAAGATTGACCATGGAAGACTGGTATGTTTTCTCAAACTAAGTGGCAATTGACAGTGAATTTGAGGGCAATTACTCCGCTCTCAGTCAATTATCACATCGATTTGCCCATTACTATCCTTATCAAGAAGCTTTTGTTTGGCCAGTTCTGATGTGCGGTGAGTTTGGTGATCGTTGTGTTTCCTCTATGAGAGTGTTAAATGTGAAAGAAAAATGCTCAGTTGCCATTTTACTCATAGACGTCCGTGTATGAGTGGAGTTAGTGTGTAACCTAGGATACTTTGAAATCTTTGTACATACAAGACTTTGATTTTATCAACTTTTCCTACCATAAACAATTCTGCCTTTAATTACTAATTAACGTTTAACGTCACTGTTTTTTTATTTTTGTTTATTTTTAGTTTGTTTATTTATGTTTTAAAGAGATCTGCTGCTTGTTTTGTTCTTATATTAGCAGCAGTTACGGTTTTTGGATGCCTGATTTCATGGGAACTTATATACATTTTCACAAAAATTTTAAAACGGAAAGTCATTACTTTGTACTATGGTACTAAACTCAGCATGGTTTGATTCTATTTGGGGGGGGGGTGGGGGGGGTAAACGATCGACATACAACTATTTAAACATTTATTTAAACCATGATTTTGATATGTTCTTGAAGTAGCTTTTGCATTCTAGCTGCATACCGTCAACGTCGCCAAGGATTAGGCCTTATCCATGGTTCTTCAGAAATTGTTGCCATTGAATAAGAAGTTTATTGTAACAACCAGGGGTCAAACGCTCAAAAACAAGTTTGGAATTTTTTTTCAAACAAATATTTTCATTTAAAAATTGAAAATTTTTTACTTACACTCTATTGCCTATCCGTGAAGCTCAGTTAGTCCTCTGTACAATGACACCAAAATGATAAGAATTAATTTCTTCATGGTTGTGTGACATTCCTTTGAATACTGATAGGTATGAAAGAAAAAGTGCCAACTTTCAGTACCTGTACTCAATTTAGGTTGCCTTAAATTAGAGGGATTCGGTTAAACGGAATGTGCTCAAATTGCTGATGAGTTTTGCCTTGATGGCACGGCCACCGAGTTTTTAACCTTTTCATTCTCAAGTTACTCATTGATGATCCTTGCACGATGCGGATGGGCATTATCGTCTTGGAGTACTGAATATCGTCCGCGATGATGACCATCAAAGATGGCAGGCCTAGACTATTGTCCCCGAAAACATGCATTTTTCCTTCAAAAACAACAACGTCTTAGTCTTCCCAGTTATCAGGCCTGCCTCCACCAAAATCTGTCACTCTTCCAATGACACGACAGGGAAACGTTCTCCACGTCTCCTCCAACTTTAACTCTCCCATCCCACTTCCGACGACAAATCTGCATCATCTGAAAACATGAATTTCTGTCACCATGTTTTAAATTCCACTACCGGTGTGCCAATAACCACCTTAACCGGGCCTAATGGTGAGGGGCTGTCATTGCTGGCTTTCTTAGCGAGTTACCGTGCTCTCAGATTGAACTCGTGTCGATACTGTCCACAAACCGTTCATGCAAATGTTCGGAAGACATCGCTAATTCCAAAGAGCAGGGAGTCTAAACCTGTTTTTTTTATGGGTGTTTTCGCCCGGGTCAACCGTGTCTGGGTCTCACCTTCCCAGTACCAGTTTAAACGGAATTTTGTTTTCCATTTTGATAAAGCACTAGTGCGTTCCCCAACATGGCTACAACTTGATTCTGGGATATGCCAGCTTCAATTTGCCCCATGACACGAACCTTCTGCACATCTGATACTCGCGGCATGATGAGATACTGAATAACCACTTTTTGACATTTTCCTATTCAAAGACCCGGGTTCATAGCAAACCTAATCCTCTTTTAAAAGCTGTGTATTAACCATGTGTAGCTCTTAAACTGAGGTATTGAAATTTGGCACTTTCTTTTTCAGACCTACCAGTATTCAAATGAGTGTCACTCAACCATGAAGAAATCAATTCTTATGATTTTGGTGTCATTGTACAGAGGAATAAATGAGCTTTTCACTGATATACAATAAAGTGCGATAAAATTTTCAATTAAATGAAAAATACATGTCTGGAAAAATTTCCAAACTTTTTTTGAGGAGTTTATCTTCTGCTGATACCCTTTGAAGTAAATCTTTAAATACACAATAAGGAAACTTACAAATTTCCCTGGCGCGTGGCGGGGTGTAAATTTGGCGACATTGATAACAACAAAATGTGTAAACCACCTACGAATGAACCGGATATAGACACTGAAGAGCACCCAGGACACTGGATGACGTGGGCAGTAGAGTCAGGTAAAGTAGTTATGGCACAGACATTAAATTCAAACGAGCAGATTCAAAATTATGAAACCTCTAATGACTGTGAACTTTCTTTGTGAGATGTTTATATAATAATAATAATAATAAAATAATAATAAAATAATATTGATGCATTTATATGGCGCTTTACATATTTTTTTTTCAAAAGTGCATTTAAATGCAGTTAAGGGATGTAGTAACTAAAATGGGTTTTTCTTACATTCTTACATACATAGCAGCTAAAAGTGACTTTTTTGGAACATCATTTTTCAACGATGATTATACAAAGGCATATAGCACCAGAGCAACCAATACATCATGATGAACAATACGGCGAAAGCTGACGGACGAGAAGCAAATCTTTGATAAGTCTTTATCGAGTTCTCCATATAATCTTGGTACCGATCATGGCACTGACTGAAAGGTACCTTGTAATAGTTTGGCAACACGGTTGGGGAATTACAAGTTTTAACAGAACCCTACGGAAACGATAACGGACATGGTCAAGTGACCCAATCACGAAGACGAGCATTTTGCAATGAAACCCACATACACTGCAAAAACTGGAGTGTTAACTTTAACACCATGGGTGTTAATTTTAACACCATCCTGGAGTCAATACGGGACCACACCCACTGGTGTTAGATTACACCATGTTAGTGTTATATTAACACCAATTTTGGTCTTACAATGTATGCTATGACACTGCTTGGTGTTAATTTTACACGACATATGGTGTATATCATTTTTTTAACACTGCCGGGTGTCAAATTGACACTACTGGTGTAATTTAACACTCTCCTGGAGTCAATACGGGACCACTCCCTCTGGTGTTAATTAACACCAAACTTTGGTGTTAACATTTTAACACCCCAGTTTTTGCAGTGTAGTGAGCAACTCATAAGCAGGCCGATACCTTTGAAATTTGGCATTATAACATTCCTCGATGAAGGCGTCAAAAGGATATGAGACCTCTAATATGAAACATTTTCATTTGCTCATGATCAATAAAAAATAAGTCCGGTTTCCGGGACTGTATATTGTCAATATGTCGGCAAATTGAACCATAATGCCAACCTTTATTCTATGATGATCATGGTAAATACGTAGGTCACTGAAGCGGCAAACAACATAACATTGAATAATGAACAAACAACATGATTTCGATATCAAACGGCTGAACAAGTAAATTATCTTTGATGAATCTATTTCTGGTTCTACAATTAGGTTTGTGTCAATCATTACGCTAATAGAGCAATGATAAACAACGGCTTTTGCAATAACGTTGGGGAGACCAAGGATTTTCAGTCGACCACGACGATGACATGATATGGATAATGAACATGCTTGTGTGATCCAATCGAATAGACGATGTTTTTGCAACTAAATCCTCAAATACAAGATGAGTAAAAAACTGACCCCGATTGTGTCCGCTATTTTGAATTTTGAAATAACATATATCTAAGTGGTATCATCTGAAAGCTTAGTTCATTAATCTTTAATTTGCTGCAAAGATCATTTACATCGGTTTGGTATAGACCGAGCTATAGTCGTTTGATTCATATTAAATGAACGGGGTTCAGCGATGCAAATCAGTGTCCAGAAGAAAATTGGGCAATTTATTGTCTGCAGAATAAGTTTCTGGAGGAGCTGAATGAATCATACCATAATATGAACCGTTTGAGGTTTACAATATTGTCTATATTTGTAGACCAAAATATGCCATATCTTGAAAAACTGGCTTTTACACGTTTAAGATACCACTTTATATGACTTAAACATTGACATACCCTTATTTGGGGAGTCATTTGCTTAGTTGCCCGCCGTATATTCAAATGGTAATCCGTGGATGGGGTGAAACTGACTACTTGATTCAAAAGACTGCAGCCTGGCCTATACACAGCCTAGCAAATTAAAGAAAATTAAATAGGCTTTCCGGTGACATTATGTTAGATATATTTCACTTAAAAATTCAAAATGGCGGACATGATCAGGGCCATTTTTTGAACTCATCCTCTCGAGACTGCAAAGAAATTAATACTTACTGAATTGTGCTTTATATTGCAGCAGTCCTCAGTGAAAGCGTCAGAGGGCATGATACTTCAACTGCAAAGCACGTGTTCTCGTAATCAGTGAAAAAATACATCATGTTTCCTCGTCAGGATGACTTGAAATATACTACGTGAATAAAAAAAAATGTGCAAAGATTAAAGACGACCTTGACCTTGATAAAGTCACTAAATCATAAATTTGTTGTTGTTTTAATAAAGCAAATCTAATATACTCCCAAGTGTTGAAACAAATTAAAAAAATCGACTGAAAAATAAGCCAGATAGGACAAATTTTGTAAGCCCATCCCCTTTTTCCAATGGGATTTATACAGTTCAGCAAGAATATTGCGTTAATTAATGTATATACGATATACGGGTAATTTATAGTAATTAAGTGAGCGTTCATTTGCAATTCAATGTAACTGTAATTTATTTGTGGCACTGGCATAGTAAATTCCGCATAAAAACTCATAATGTTCAAACAAATCTCACCCATTAATCCTGACTTGTAATGAAAAGGGTTTTCAACACTACTACTGTAATCAGGTATATAGATACAAGCTATTCAATGAGGGACTAAACTCTTAGCAATATCCTAAACAACAACGGGAAGAGCTTGTTTTCCTTGCTCTGCAACAGGTGAATTGGTGTTTGGAATTTGTCATATGAGTATGTATTGGTATAACTAGGGTTTCATTGCATTAGGCCTGTAGTTGAAATAATCAGGAACATTGTATATTCTCACAAACACAATTCAATGTGTGTAATCCTCATAGTAATAGAAGAAAGAAACGAGGTGCTCTTACAAAACCTAGTTTCAGTCGATTTCTTTCATTTTTTCAACACATGAAAAACAACAAGAAAAAAAAAAAAAAAAAAAAGAAAAAGGTTTTTTTAAATTTGTGTTAGTGATTTCATTAAGGTCACGATCATCCTTTAATCCTTGCACAATTTTTTTTATTCACTAGTATATGATAAATAGATCTCTCGTTGCCCATTTTTGATATCAATCGAAATGGTCTTTTTTGCCGGTTAGATTGTCATACGCATTGTAATTAATTTCTGATCACTTTTTGAATGAGTCTATTATACATCTGTATGTGTTCTGAAAGTTGGATATTGCAAGATTCTCCTTTCTTGGACTAAAGTTCAGTGGATAAAATTCATCGAGACACCGAAATTACAAACTTCAGGATCGGCCACGTTGAAGTTTGATTTGAAGGAAATTCTTTTTCTCATCTGAAAGGGCCATACTTGCTAGCGTTAACTGAAATATGTCAGTAATGATTTTTTACAAAAATATGATTCTATACTAAAAGCGATAAAAATCGTTACATTCAACAGGGAAAACAATTAAATCTTCGAGTAACGCTATTACTAAGCAGTGGAAAAATCTGGGTTAGGATGTCATTTCTATGAACCTCGCTTCCCGCTGCGTGAGCAACGAGGGATGATTACGCAATTCGAAAAAAAAAAAAAGCGGAATGGAAGTAGAGTAGTTCACGATCTGTTTAATCGCCCTAAACCTTATTTACAACGGTAGTACAGTTCAATAGACAAACATTCTAGATCGTTTTCCATTTTTAATGTGAATACAACGCCACTTTAAAAATACAGCTGGTTGTCAATAGTCGGCTCTTCCGATGTTTACGAAACGGGCGACTTCGGAGTTGGATTGATATTTGAGGGCGCCATGTTGATCAAATGAAGATCATTCTTTAAAGCGATTACTGTTGGGCATGACGTTCAGAACATGAATAGCTGTGTAAGAGTACCTAACCAGTGTACAATATCCAACAATTCAAGTTGCGGTTAAGCACGAGATTTGCTTTTACTGATGTAGCTACCGTTGTACATTAAAAAAGGGAAAACCGAAAAAACGGTTTGCCAGTGCGCAGCCAGGGTGGGGCAGAGGGTGAAAGAGTGCCCCTTCTGTAAAAAATTTGTGGGAAATCGGGAAGAATATTCAGTTAAATCAGCCCTTTCGGACTGTCGTCCCCAGCGAACGGGAGTTTCTACCTTGTGATCGGGAAATTTGTATCACCTCCCGGGAACTTGCCCTCGGAACACAGGGGCTGGCTACTCGCCTTAGAGTCTACAGCCTAGTAATCCAAAATCATACACGAAGTCATTTCCATCTATAAATAGATCATTGCGTGCAGTCCGATAAACCTACTTCTGCGGTATAACAGTTGTTTGTGGACAGGGTGATGATGTTTTTAATGCACTTACAAATCCATTTACATACACTTACGTCTACTCTGGAGTCCGACGAAACAAACTGAAAATCCGCAACAAAACAGCAAAGCTATTCAAGACCTAAATATGAATACTATGTGACCTGGAAAATGGCTCGTTAAAAAGGGTAGGGTCCTGCACGAAACTCGCGCTTGACTCTACGGTATTCCTTCAAGAGATTTTTAATACTTAAAGACAAATGTCGGAATCCCCGGTCGTCCTGAATGCTTTAATGTTGTCAAAAAAAAAAAAAAGCTGGATTCACTGAGACTTCTGGCAATGATGTCAACACCCTTCATTATCCGTGGCAGGAATTTCCACGAATTGCCAACTATTGCGGTTTCTACTGTTTTTCTTAAGGTAAAACATCCAAATTGGTTGCAAATTTGTGGAAGTGCTTTCAATAAGGTTCCATTCATGATGCCATTGTGACACTTTAAAGGTGCGTGTTTCCGGGGTGATGTGAAAGCAGAATAGTCCGGCGGGAGCCACAGTCCGGGCCTCCATCGGACGAGAACGGAATTAAGCGTGATGAAATAATGTTTCGTGAAGAGTCAACGTAATCGAGTGCCCAATTCTTACCGTTGTAGCTGGACTATGAGTACGCCGGACTATAATTACTTACCCCGGTTCTCGTCTTTGGGACCCTCCTGAGTTACTGGAAGTAAGTATCATTTCAGATGAAAGCCCGTATTTTTTCTCAATTTCGTGATGACACTTGAGCTCTAAAATCCATTTCATTCCAAGATATAAAAAACCGCCGATTAATGGTTTGAACCTCAATATTAACCCAATATTGAATAGGGCTTTGCAATATATATTATTGCTCTACCATCAAACCGTAAGTTTGATTCCCCGGTGACTTGATGGACGCTATGGTCAAGGCGAGGCTCTCATATAAAGTGGAACACAATAGACACAAATCGGAACATTCTCAAAATATGTTTAGCCACCTATATATTCTCAATATTGTATTGACACACAGTTTGTACAGACTTGTCCCAGATAAAAACTTGACAATCAAATCAAAATTATAAAAATATAAACTGTGAATTTTTGCCAGACATTTGTACTTTGATTTGTTAGACAGATCCTAGCTAAATCCTTGCTTTATTCCACCAAGTTGATGGACCCTAAGTGGAGATAGATATTTGTCAGTTGACCTACCAAAGATAAAATACACTTGGCCAGTTTTCACCTGAAGTTCAGAAAACTAAAGGTATAAGGCGTTTGTTGTAGCTTCATTGTGGGATTAAACCTTTTCAAACAAAAGAATATTGTACATATCAAGTGAATGTGTTCTCATGCATGAACATCATATATTAATTTTCAGTGTGAAATCACCAGAAAGTATTCGTTGTGGGTGAAATGAATGAAATGAGGGACTCATCTCAGGGGGAAAGATATGAAATTCATGGAGTTTGGGGAATTGACTGTGAAACTAATGTTGTTGTAACAGCCTACAAGTCTGTTGAGGGACAATGTGTGGACAACGCTCTAATATGTGCGGGACAATTACCCTTCCCTATTCCCCACTGCCTCCAAGATCCGTGAGGAAAGTGATTGAAGAAAGCAGTTGTTCAACAAAAGGAGCAATAAAGGAAAAGGGATGGTTGTGTTTCAAAAGTATGGTTTACTTTCAAACAAGGGTGTTTTATAGTTCTACCTTCTGCTGAAACCTGGCAAGTAAAGCTGAGACAAAAACCAAGACGGTGTGGAATTAAATTCCCAATGCTACATTACTTATTAGCAATTGCGACATTTTAAAGTATAAACAATTATGTTAGATACGAAACAGACTTATACCTACTTTTATTTTAATTTCAATAAAGAATGTCTTGAAGGTGATTTCAATGGCAACTTTGTTGATATAGTGATAGCCGACGACGAAACCACTGGCCCAACAGGTTTTGTGCACACCCACTGTCTCAGATTAATTGGACATATCTCTTGAACCAGACCCCCCAAATTACACCAACTAAAAACTCATGAAAGCTGGAACACTCCATAAACAAGAATCAGTTTAAAAACTCTATGAGATAAACTTAAATTTTTGGCCCAAAAAAATTAATTTTGGATGTATAGTTATTTTGGGACAGTCTGTATCCTATTATGCGTCGATGGATTATCTAGTTTCCTCCTTTTGTAAAAATCGCTTGCTTTAAATCATTGGCTGGTTACCTCTCTTATATTTACAGGTGGTCCCGAACCAATAACGACGTTTCGCAAAATTGACCTATATCTGTGCTAATCCTATTGATTCTGCTGCTATTAGATGAAGCAATGAATGGGTGAATGACTGAATGAATGAGCTATTTTCTGCATTAGTGTTTTATGAGTACTCAACAAAGATTACATGATCTTCTAATCCCAGCATCATCATGGTCAGATTATCTGACCTGGATAAGGCTCGTGCTATATGCCAACTTGAAGCTGGTGTGCCACAAAGGCGAGTTGCAGCAACGTTTTGATTGAAGGAAGGCATGATATCCAAACTTAAACGAAAGGCGATGTCAAGGACATTGACAGGCCATGAAGTGGACTTCTCAGAAAGACAAGAGTGGAAGAAGATCAATTCATAGTTCTTTCAGCACTTCGAAACCGCAGATTGTCTACCACACATCTCCATGACGATGTGCAGACGTGTCTCAGACTATTTGAAAGCAGCCCATCTTCGAGCTTGAAAGCTGCCCAGAAACCCAAAATGAAGGCCATTATGGGAGCTCGTGACCTGACCCATCTTACAAACTTTTTTCTCACACACTTATGAATTCGGAAACCTTAGCGGAATAAACCTGTGCTTTATTCCGCTATGCATCGTCTGGCTCGGGTTTGCTTTTTTCGACAACATCGACAATGGAACTTGATCCATTGGTGTAATGTCATGTTTAGTGTTGTGTCGAGGTTGAACAAGTTTGGACGGCCGAGTTAAGGTTTAGAGAAGACGTCGAGAATGCTTAGGGGAATGCTGCACTGACATAGTTACAGCCTTTGGTGGGGCAGCGTAATGGTGTTGGGAGAAATATCGATGGCACGCAAGACCACAGAGTGGCGGATATTCATTGAAACCGCAATGCAATGAATAATCGGTATGTTATCTTTATTAATCATTTGGCAATTAACATAAGTACACATAAAAAGGGGACCAGCAGTCAGAGGCTGCCAGGGCACAACAAAAGTGAGAACCACTGACATCTGAAAGATGTGCGTACCCCACCTCTGCCTACTGGTCAAATATACAATACAAAATTAATAAGAGTTAAAAATTAGAAATAGTTATTAAAAGACATAAAAACATATCATAAAGCACCGGCAAGGAGTAGCCCCACATGCACACAACCACACACACCACCAGCAAAACACATTAAACCTCCCTAACCCACAAAATACAGCCTGTCTCAAAAAAGTGGTACAATCAAAAACCGATTTTTTTTTCAATATTATATCTCAACATTAGTAAGTTGTTTTGTACATCACATTAAAGAAAAAAGGCCAGGTTTTTCAGGATTTTTTGTTTCATCTCATTTGCTTGTTTCAATCTCGAGATAACTCCAGTTTACTGCGGAACACAAAAATCGAATTTGTGCCACTTTCTGGTTGAGTGAAAACGGTAGAACGAATTTATTAAACATAAGCTGTTCACACTTGAACAGATATGAAATTCTTTAAATGGGATTAACTTCATAAAGAAACTCTAAAAGATACGAAAACAGTTACGTAATGGTGGAAGTTATGATCAGTTAGTTCTGGCTTTAAGATAAAGTGAATAATATTCGACATACTGTTGTTTGTTAGAAGAGAGCGTACAGCCGGCGTACAGCAACCTGGAGGAGAGAGTTTTTATGGTGTTGAAGTTTCATGAAACGCAAATTCCTACCAACACTTTGATACTTTGATACTTTGCTACTTTATACTTTGACACTTTATTGACTTCAACAATTAGTAAGTGCAATATTTTCCGGAATATTTTAAACCATTTCTTTGAATTTGGAGTATTTATTTTGGTTGCAATTACATTCCTTCTGGCATGATTCTAACAGATACCAATTGTGTAATAAATTCAAAGTTCCATTTCATTGACGTGTAATAAATATTTGTATTGTTTATTATTTATGAAAAGAAGATATTTATCATTGAACTGTTGACTATTAAAACTTGTGTCGATAAAACTAGACTTCTTTTGTTTACTTTAATCTGTCTTTTGTTTCTTTTGTGAGCTTCAAGACAACATGGCATAACTGGGCGAAGCAACTCCGCCCATGCATAAAAGTGGCACAAAATCGATTTTGGTATATCGCACTAAATTGATTATATCTCTGGATTGACAAAAGCAAATAAGATGAAACAAACACCATTGGAAAGCCTGGTCTTTGTTCTTTAATATTATGCCAAGTAAGAATGACTTATTTTGAAATTTCATATTTAACCATTTTTTCCTGATTGTACCACTTTTTTGAGACAGGCTGTAGACACCACATAGCACACACCTGCATACATACATACCATCCACCTGCATACACCTTATAGAACACACACACACAATGTGCACACATCACATGAAAATACTGTACTGAAAGATCTTATTGCACTTCACATACAGTGGCGTAAGGGGGGCAGGTTGCCCCCTGACGACTTTGGCCGGGAAAAAATTTGCAAAAATCATGCTAAATCAGCCGTTTTTTAGCCCTCTGACCGGGAAAAATTGGCCTTTTGACCCCCCTGAGAGGGAAAATTTCCCAAAACTGGGAAATTTGCCCCCTCAGAGCGGGCAGGCCCGATACGCCACTGTTCACATACCAGTACATATTGCACTAAAAGCACAGGATAGTGTGTAGTGTGCCCCCCCCCCCATGCACACAGAGAAATTTACAAATTATGAATTTGTTTGAAATGATCACGCAATTTAAACTTGAAACAATTAAAAGTATTGCACACAAGGGAATCGGTGACATGGTATGGTAAATCGGACCATTTCTTGGGGAAGTGCTGTTCAGTGTGTCTTGTGTTCACCTGGATTTTATTTAGGGAACGCATGGAATCAGTACAACCAACAGTGCAAAGGCGCTTGGCCACATGACAAATAGACATGTATTCACGTCTCTGGGATAGATAACAAAGGTTGAGATGTTCTCTACGCCTTTGGTGAAGAATTCCTCTGGTAGCTGTTCTTTCCTTGAGCCAGATGCGGTTCCGTTCGTGAACAGTATTGGAGATGGCAGGCATTTGTAGCCTGATACAAATAATGTCACAGAGTGGAGCATATTCAACCTCCCAAAAAGTAAAGATATAGCATTACTATGGCAAAAATTCATTTTAGCAAGTACATAATTTGATGGCTCTAATTCCACCTGGCCTATGTTCCATGCTTGCAGCCTTCCAATAGCAAGTTAAATAAATTCCACTCAGGCAGAGCGCCTTGTTCTATCTGTAAGCTTTTTTTCTGCATTTGCCAAAAAATTGATATTAGTTTTATACAGGGTATACTGAATAGCATAGCCACTGCACCTGACCACAATAGGTATTTGTTGTTTTTTACCCAGACTAGTAGGCTCCTAGATCCAGTGTGCACAAGAGACCACCAAGGAGTATACCAATTTATTTTTTTATTGAATCTTTCTCTAAACAGGGTAGCCCCTTCAATTTTAAAGCACTGATTTCAAACCTGCAAACACAATAAATGTCATTAAAAAAATTAGCAAGTTTGTCGGTTCTGAGCAGACAGCCTTGAACAAGGCTATCATCCATCATCCTCCGCCATATCCGTCACGTTCTTTAATGTAGATGCCTCTTCAAAGGCAACCTGCGACCTTTGTCCCGTCCATTATTGAAGTCCAAGCAAATCCGACTTTCAACAGTGAAAAGAATGTTATGCCAGTCATTGTTTAAATTTCCTTTACACCATGTCAGGCGACGTTGAGAATATTGCGGGATAGTATAGGATTTTGATAAGTGGTTTAAGAGACTTGAGATTGGCTTCATGGAGAAGACGATTAACTCTCGATAATGAAATGTGAATGATTATTGCATTTTGCCATTATTGTCTGTACCAAGATCAAATCTATCCCTTAGGACACTATTCATCTCTTTCTAATGTTGTACGGGCGTCCAGAGCCTTTCACCCGTTCACACCTCTTTGCCTCCTTGTCTGAGGATAAATCTTTGAAATCCCATTTTTTGTCACTAAAATGACATCATCAATCAAATGACATCAGGCAATTTAGTTGTACCCGTACAAATGAGGTAGTAAAGTAGGGACGTAGGGACTAAGAAATAACAAGATTTTATTTAACAAAAACTACAAGGTGTCTGGTGTGTATATAAATAAATTTGGGCATTCCTTGGAAAATTTAAAAATGCGCGTCTCATGTGTTGTAGCAGAAGTGGATAGTGACGTCAGAGGTGTCAGAGGTCAAAGACCTTTAATTTGACCCCTTCTTTGACGTCTGTTTTTGGAGGCTAGCCCTCACCCCAAGCTTCAATTTCAACGTTCTTTGTATCATATGAAAGGTGTTGCTATTAGCTATCCAAAAAAACTAATACTGTATAAGTTGCTTTTATTGTTCTACAAATTTTGAGCCAAAATATCATTTTGATGTTTGTTTTTAAATTTGAAAAATGAAAGCTCAATAAAAAACAATCGCCACCAAAAATCACTAACAGTGATGCAAGATGCAAAAAAACATATTAAAAAAAATGATTAAAATTTAAGATAGATGTTGTTTCCAAGAATAGCGGAAAAACGTTTAATTTGATTGTCATGTTTCTATATTTAATGGTGGGTTATAGGGGCTGGATAATGGTAACTTGCCGATTGTCTCCCAAAAGGACAGGCACGGGGGGGATATTTTGAAAGGGATGGATTTAAAAACAACTCAAATAAAAATCACAATGGTGAAACATCTGGGGTACTTAAAAACTGACCTCAATAATACCTGCATAAAATCAGACGTGGCTTTGATGAGATAATTTTGCGTCATAGGTCACTGACATTTAAATGTACCTTTATTTGACTGTAAATTATTCATGGAGGCTAGCACCGGGGCTAGAACATCACAAAAGCTTAAATTGAAATAAACTTGGTATCATATGGAACGCATTAACATTAGCTAGTTAGTAATTATAGGGGTTGTAGCTGCTGCCTGATATTTTGGGGAAAATAATTGTGTAAGTATTTCTCTGCAAATTTTAAAGGGACGGACTTTGAATAACGCTCGATACTTCCAGAGACGAGGCTTTTAATACGATTGACCATCTCTTGAATGTGTAAAACATATAAATATGGATTTTTTTTATACAGAAACAAAAAATAATCAAAGATAAGCAACCTACCATATGTCAAAAGTTTTGCTAATATTGCCCTTGTCCAAAATTCTAAGCTTATAGCCTTCTTTATCTGCAAATATATGCTGGCAGATATAACTTCATCCTCATCTTCTGATCAATTCATATCCACATCTTGCAGAGACTGTAGTCCTGAAAACCACTACTTCAGAGCGACAATTTTCACTTTGTGCAATGTCCATCCGTGGGCTTCAATAGGTCAAAGGAGTAGTAAACTAACGGTTCTTCCCACATCATGCCACGTAGTGGAGCGTAGAATCTTTGACAGAAAGAATACCGGTGGTAGGGATGATGGATCTGCAGGAGCTTTTATGTTCTTATTCAAAGTCTGTCGCTGTATAAAAAAAATTGCAATTTTTGGATCACAGTTTTTAAAAAAAATGCAGCGCAACGCATATTGGATTGGTATTGGCGGATAACTAATGTTCAAAATTTAATATGATACTGAGCACTCGAAGCTTTTTGAGATGGCTTACCATATTAAGGCGGTCCGTTTTTTTTAATACGTCAAGACCATTGTTTCTTAAAGTCCGTCCCTTAAAAATTTGCACAAAAAATAAAATAGCCTTTGGTTCAAAAATTGTCATTGACCTCTGGTTTTGTGTCGTATCCACCACTGCCGCACGCAACCTAAGCGCGCATTTTCAGATGTCACAAGGTACATGCACCAATTAAATCAATACACCGTGGTAGTTTTTATTTATTTTCTAATTTATTATTTATATTTCTTTAGGCAGGTCGTAGCCGCTTCAGATGACAAGGAGGCACTGATCCAAGAAGGCCCTTCATATACACATTTACACTGTACGAATGATCTATGGATACAAGTAACAAAGCATGTAATAAATACACATAAATACATAATAAATAAAGATCATTGAGTATATGAAAACTACAGAACAGCTACAGTAGTACAAAATGATGATAATTAATGGGGGATTCAAATGGTGCTTGAGCTGAGATACACCTCATTTTATTATAGTTACAGTGGATAACTGAAGGAAGGATTGAATCCATATTGGTTGCTTCATATGGAACGTACCTTTGCAGCTTAGATTCCAAGGTTGGTTCTCCAAAGAGTTTTGTTTGACCTTAGGTACCCTTAAATGAACGAGTCATTATTAAAAGTGAATATTGAAATTGAGGGAAAGGTAAACTGGGGCGAGACCTTTGAGGCATTTTTAAACATAAGCATTAGCATATGGGTTATCCAACGATCATTAATTTTGTTGTTCCACTGCGCAAGTGTACCCATCATATCTTTAACAGGAGTTCTAATGCCAGCTGATACATATACGAACTAATCTATTTTGAAGACCTTGAAGTGAATCATAAGATCGTTATTACAGTTAGACCAGACCGTATCTTTTCGGAATAATGATTGATGATCAGACCAGGACATCAAAGGGATCAAAAATACACCAAATATTTAAACTGGTCAACCCTTTTCAATAGTATCACATGAACAGTGCCGAGAACGTTCTGAATTTATTGAGATATGACATTCGAGTAGTTTTGTTATCATCCAAACTTGATTACTTGGACTGAAGTATTCAAATTCAAGAGTGTTGGGTCGTCTGAATACAACGAAGTGTGGTATATATCAGACCCAGTATAAGCATTTACAATTAACACTATTTGGAAGCACTATTGACAAAATATAAATAGAGAGGACCAAGTAATTGAGGAATTCCAATGTTTGTACAATGATTGAAGTTCAGAAAGCTTAGCATTAACGTTTACTGTCCTATTCTGTCGACTTGGGAGATCAGATTGAATTGCAAGACCGGTAATACCATTTTGGGAAAGGTTGTCATGAGAAAGAATGGTTAATACAGTCAAAAGCCCTTTCTGAAGATACAGAATAATTGCTCCTGTTGCACGACCCCCTCATCCATATTTTTAAGAAAATTTTTTTTTTTTTGTACTCTTTTGTTGCAAATAAAAATGTATAAAAAGTCTCGAGGTTGTATAGTTTAAACCAAACAAGTACTTTCTTTCTGAATTTGCAACCTCTAAAACTCGGCTACGCCTGTTGACTCAATTAACATGATGTCGCCTGTGCTGAGGTGGCACGATATATGCCGGCCGAGTCTAAAAAAAAAACAAGACCTTTCTAATTATACAGGGCGTCTCCCCTCAGTACACTTTAAATGACACTAAATAGTAAGTTTACAGACATGCTCCTTGAACAGCCATGCTGTTGAAAATGGAATGGCAAAACTCACTTGTGGGGGACATTAAAGCTTTTTGTGTGGTAATGAATTAAGTATTTTGGTTGCTTCGCTGCAAACAGGGTGAAAGACTATGCCAGATTACTTTTATCAGTATTAGGTTTATTTAATAAGAATTTACTGTAAAATTATGCCCTCCAATGGTAAAATGCATTAACACACTTTCAAACATTTAGTATCAACATGGGCAGCCTTACCAAACAACTCAGCAAAGAGTGTTCTTTGTGACCAAATTTCATGCACCATGAGTTTATAAGCTACACAAGATTCTTTTAGGGAAGCCTTTCCGACAGGGATCCGCTATCTAGCCGACCGTACTGGTCACTGTGAAAAATATTTAGATCATGGCCCAAGTCAAATCGGAACAAGGGTCATCCAAGGAAAACCGCACAGTGTAAACTGACAACACATTAATGCAAATTACAAGAACATCCATGGGAAATGGGGACTTGGACTTTTCCGTCATCGTTTCACCGATATCAAAATTTACTTATTCCATTCCCTCCATAAAGAATGCGCATTCCCATCAACTTCATTCAGCACAATACATTTAGAAAAGCCAGACTTTTTTTGCCAGTGATATTGGATCGATGCTGTGTTTGAACGTGATCTGCATTTCCTATGGCAAAAAAGGGTTTCGTCCACATTTGTGGTGGGTAAGGATGGTGCACCTGCAAAGAGGCTTATTGCTGTCAGAAACCACCTACATGAACCTTTTTGGAACTGAGTTGTAGCCCCTGAATCATGCTGGATTGTGAATAAGCCCGATATGACACCCTGTGACTTTGTCTTATGGGGATATTTGAAGTACCAAGGGTGTTACACCAGTCCATCGCATAACCTTCAGGATTTGCTAGCCCGCATTCAGCATGATGTGGAAGTCTACGTATGATCTGCAATGGTCAGACGGGCTGTTGCTGTCATTTGCAGACTTTTGTCTCGAAAGAAAGAGGACGACCGTTAAGGTGTGTTGGTGCATAGTTCAGATAAATATTCTCTTATTCACATGCTCATTTGCGAACTTTTCATTACTTTATCCCCAACCCGGTCCCCAAGTGAGTTTGACGTGCCATTTTCCAGACTGGTTGTGCCATAGATGACGGAGAAATGGCAGTTGAAAAATATATAGCATGCAGCACATAGGTTCGCCAAATTTAACCCTTGTTTCAGGATTCTGTTTTTGGAGGACGCACTACTGTACTAGGCGATTAAACCCTGTGTGACAGTAATTATAGTCCGGAAGGTATCATATTCCGGGCTCTAGAGACTACAACGGAATAAGCGTGAACTAATTTTGCGTGAAGAGTTAACTGGATCGATTGCCCTAATGTTCACCATTGTTCCCGTACCTGTGAGCCCGGATGACTATATCTCCTGTCATATTGGCTTTCGCGATTACCTGCCTTTCGCGATTAGTGGCACCCCGAAATTTGTTTGTGCTCAGCTCCAGTTACACTAAGTGTGAGATTTTGACCACACTCATGCTCCTTGAGCATAGGTTGTGGCAACCTTTCCAGAGCGGAGCTATTCATTATATTGATGCTGACCACAAAAGCAGTACGATTTAGGTCCGTAAATGTTATCAAAAGATGAGAATCCAACGCTGTTCAACCACTCCTCGCTGGTCTTGTTGTTAGGTAGTTGATTCATGATACAGTGGGCTTGGGTTCGAATCTCACTACTGCTTCTTTAAAATACCTATCATTTTCATTATTTTTCAGGTTAGCGGAAAAAATCCAAGTCCAAAAAAGATCAGACAAATAATATCTGCCCTTTGAGGGTAGTGAGGGAGGACCCTGCTCCTGGCATGGGTGTGTTCAAAACAACCCGGCCATTATCCCACCCCAAATTTGAAGGTTGTACGATCCCTGTGATCTCCGAGAATATGGGGGGCAGATAGATAGATAGACAGCATTGTACATATAATGTTTATGAGTGAGCGCACTTACTTGGCTGTCCCGTGAGGGGCGTTGGGCTGGAAGGTTGGCTTTAAAACAGAAATCAACATATTTTGGGCATTAGTCATTCATTCATCCACCCCCGTACTCTCAGCCACTGGCGTTCGCATTATGTGCATATAATTTGTATTAGTGCTAAATTATCTACAATTTAACCTCTGTTCTCTGCACATTTTATTTTAAATAATGACAATAAGATCCCACTTAGCCATTATGATTTCACGGCTTAAAATAACGAATTTAATAATCAAATATGGACTTACCTTACAATTGCGCAAGTTACTACGTTGCGTCCAGAACCCCTTGACTTCATCAGGTAAGTGAACCGGTGGATTGGTCATGTGACAGACGACGAGGGATCCCTTCAGTGCCCCGTCCAACGCATGTGATAGGAGAAAACGTAGTTCCTCTTATTGTTTAGTGATGTCTGTTCGACGTCTTTCCCATTTTGCCTCACGTACACCTCTCTCGAACCAACGTTCTTCTCTATCCCGGATGGAGTACTTCCTCTGATCGACGTTATGGCCCGAGCTTTTGATGTGATTGAAAACCGCAGAGTTCTGTGCTTCATTAGAGCTGGGCCTGCGATGTAAACCCTAGCTCTGAGGGATTGCTTGGTCTCACTAATGTATGATTCTGTACAATCCTTGTCTGCACAGGTCAGACCATACACAATGTTGCTTTTCTTGTCCTTCAGGGACGGGGCACTGAAGGGGGTCCCTCGTCGTCTGTCACATGACCAATCCACCGGTTCACTTACCTGATGAAGTCCAGTGGTTCTGGACGCAACGTAGTAACTTGCAAAATTTCAAGTCTAGTATTTGACTAAATTTAGATTATTTCATTGAATTACTACTGGATGAATAATCTACATCACGAAATTTCACGTCATATATACCATTTTATTGTTCCAAGGACATGTTTGAAACCTTGTAATTTCGGATAGAAATCTGACGACAATATATCGACATTTAAGAGTTTGTTTGTAATGCTTCATGGATAATTTATACGTATTTGGAGCTGAATCTTTGCCACTTATGGTAAAATTTTATAGTAATTTTGTAAAAGATATTTGGCAATTTCGCATCAGACCGCCTTAAATTATAGCCGCAATTGTGCTAATTAATCGGCCCAAGCTAGTCTTAAGGCCTGCCAAAGCTCGTCAACCATCGGTATAGACCTAGTTTATGCACGACCTCTAACTTAAACGTACATGATTATCGTAAATGATTTTTCAGTGGTAAGAGGTAATATCCTGAAAAAATCCTACATCATCAATATCTCGAAATGTTGCAATTAAGGGATTTTAACCTGTTAGAAAGAATGACACTTAGAGGAAAATTTGAGTTATTTTCCACATTTAAGGGAAATTCAGTTCTAAGTCTAACTCATTAAATTGGAACTATATAAATTCAAAAGGAATAATATTTATTGCTATACGTCTACAATTATTTCTGGGCCCCAGCTGCACTGAATTCTATAATAGATTTCTATTTATACTATGTTAAGCTACTAAAGCCAACCAATTCATTACAGCGATCACATACGGGATTATTTATCAAATTCCTTTCTGACCCATCTATGTCGGCAATTTAACGTGGCAATGTAATCAACATCACATATAAAAATTTTGTCATTTATCATAAATGTTGTTGACACGTGTTTACATCTATCCACTCATCAATCATCTTATAACAGGATGATGAAATGTGTGATATAAGTTTTAAGACTCGCTCAATTAAGCCATTATGGTCTAGCAAGATGCTATAGGCCATTGCTAGACCATAATGGAGCGAGTCTTAAGCCATTATGGTCTAGCAGGATGCTTTGAATTTTTTAATCGAATTTTCTTTCAAAGAAGTCTATCTTTTGCATGGAAAACAACTTTTCTATTATAATTATCGAAATTGAATTCCAAATGAAAGTGGTTACGTTTACAGAATCTTATCTATTAGATGGTTTTCTGTTGAGGGGTTTGTCAACTTATTTTTTTTAAATATCAAGAAAATATACCAGAAACAAAATTACAAGAATCAGACTTCGATTAGACTCAATTTAAATTTCCCGCATTGGCTCTAGCTCTATTTGCATCACCAAGACTAGCTTGAGACTCAATACATGAAGACCGGTGTGAAAGTAATTATAGTCCGCCGGGAGCGACAATCCGGGCTCCCCCTTAAGACGACAACGGAATAAAGCGTGAAACTAATGTATCGTGAGAGTCAACTGAATGAGTGCCCTATTCTTTACCGTGTAGGCGGACTATAAGTACAGCGGACTATAATTACTTAAGCACGGGTTATGTCAACTAACTCATTATTATTGATCAAAATATATGTTTGTCACATTGTAACTTAGGACAGAAATTTTACCAGCTGTTTTTGTAATGCTTCATGAATATATTTATGTGTTTTCTGGGCCCGAAAGTTGTCGCTTGTGTCCTTTGAATAGTAATTCATGTGATATAGAATCGGCAATGCCGTTAGAGGAAACTACTTAAATTAACTAAAACGCTGTTTTGCTATAGTAGATTTCAAAATAAGTGAGACCTCATTAAAAGTTTTAGGTCTGTCCATTCACCGTGAGAGGTAAGAGGAAATATTTTAATGGCCACAGGTAGAAAAGTTTATGGTACTCATACAATGTATAGTAATGTAGCTAGTAAATAAATGTTGACATAAATACATTGTTTCGCATCTAAGATAGCTTGAATGTTTCATTTGAAGTATCAGGATGAAAACAACAGCAAATATTTCATTAAATGTTGTTATTTGAATATAACTTACCTTTGACACTACAAAATATCATTCTTTATAACAGTACCGGAGAAATAATGCATTCTTATATCAATGCACACATAACATAACTAAGTTTTTATTTTGCCCTAAAAAGTAGGCCAAACTTGGATAAGAGATTAGCACAAAGCGGATTTGACAAGTCCTTCTATCATTAACAGACCATTGTAGAACTGAATGCATCAATTTGCAGTAAGCCGATTCTGTAAAGTAACTTTGTACCATGGACACAATATGTTTTGTGATGGCAACAAAGGCCTAGTCTCCACATGGCCGGGGATTGAACCGTCACTCCTATGATTTTATGTATGGAGTCTCACGTAATTTGAAATCTACTATAATTAATGTAACACCACAAGCCAAAGATAGGTCAGCAGATACGAATACGGGACCTTGATGGTAACGACCGTCAAACATTTTCAACGTCCATAATACTCTCCATTAGTCAGACGTAGTCCCGATATCATCAACATAAAGAAAAATCATCATCAAAATTGTCTAGTTAGAAAGCGATCATTAACTCCAAGGGGAATGAGGAAGTCAACATTTTTCGGCGGCGAAAAAGTTTGCTTGCTCCTTTTTAAAAAAAATCAGATGGGCCACTTTATGAAAATTCTACATTAAAAAGTTCAGGTTCCTGCCTCTCTCCTTGATGAAAATGTCCGGGCCATGTTCCCTCCTCTTGCTCAGATTCTTGCTAAGAATTTTCGGATTCGCCCCTCAAATCCGCCATTCCTCTCTCTCTCTCTCTCTGAAGCAATAATGACTCATCCCTTAGAAGCTTTTAACTGGATAAAAATAACGATATTAAAGTCACTGTCAGCAATTTCTTCAAAATGTAAACAAATCGCGCCCCCTATTTTTCATCAAAGTCCTTTTTGCACTGTTGTATTTGAAATATTGTTGTAGTAAAGACCCCTGTATAAAGTGGCGTAACACGCCGCATTTGTCAAAAAATTATGATTTTTAAAAAAAAAAAAAAGTTTACTAATAAAAGTCGGATCTGACTTTTTTAGGTCTGAACCAGTCGTAAAGTGGCTCGTCGTCAAGACCGCTTTAAAATGCTTAAGTGTCTGGTTTTTTCATAAAGAACTGTTATATAAAGTGTTGATATGACCTAACACGAGCAATTTAGAGATAAAATGGGCATTTTGAATTTTGAAAAAATGACTGATTGTGGCTTTAACAAAGCGCAACGGAAATTAGTAAGCTGTTTACCAACATTTATGCGGAATTCATTTTACGGTCATTTTTAACAGTGCACCGGCCATCGGCCATCTGTGGTCTCCATGTGTGCGTTTCAGCACTGAACGCAATATCCTCGTCTTCAAGGTCATGGTTTATTCCATGAGTATGTGCATGTTTTTTTTTTTCCATGTGCAAGCTAGTGCACCCGGTCATGGTTCCTTTATTCTTTAAATACTTGTTCAGTTTAAAGAGAAGAAGCAATTAACAACCTGACAATCTCATTTTAGTTGGGGACTGTAGTGCACAGATCTCATGTGAGTGTGCAAATCCGGATAAAACTGTGAATTTTGGTAACAAGTACTTTTCCAACAGGATCATCACTGCCACATTCCATGGTAACCCAAAACTTACAGGGACATCTGTCCATTCCCCCACTGAGTGCGCTACATTTGATGACACAATTGAGTTTTAAACAAAACTCTCCTCGAGGCCATTTCGAACAGGTCAAACACATACATCCACTGGTTTTTGGGATACTTCAATGCTAGAGTTGGAAAATTACAGTCCATCTATCACATCCCGAGATGTTTGGCCGCCACTGTTTCTATGATACACAACTACAATGGTGAGAGACTTGTGAGCTTGTGTGAAGAACATAAACATTTTCTACAACTTACGCAGCGTCATTGGACATGGAATGCAATCCCCGGGGGCAAACGCACCAGCTGGACCACATCTTAATAACAAAATCACGAGTGTCTACTCTTTGAGGAACTGCAGGGCCTACACTTCAGTAGAACTAGACTCCGACAACCGGATCGTCAGCATTTTGCTAGTCTGCGGTCCTTATACTAGCAAAGGGAAACCTCTCATAAGACCTGCAAGATCGACTGAGTCTGGAAGAACTGCACAGATACATCCCCAGAGACATTTCCAGTTGGAGTTGTCCGCACAAATTTGAAGCCGCCAGTGGCTACGTACTCAGCAACAATCAACCCAGAGACCAACAATTGGGAACATGCTGTCGCAGAGTAGCTGAGATGCCGACTGGTAACTGACAATACTATCCATTTGAATTCAGAGAGTGCTGAAGCACAAAAGATACCTGATTTTCCGGCAATTCTAACATCCAGAGACACTTTTTGAAAAAGACTTAACTCCAACTTGAATGAGAGTTACAATTCATATGTAGGAGCCATGCTCTAAAACATGAAGATCCAAACTCTGGCTGAACATCAAAGGTGATATACCACCACATGGAAAATCATCCATACTCTAATCCCCAAAGACAAGAAACAGTGTCAAGTCAACAAAAGAGATGGCAACCCACCAACAGTTAGAAGGCCTACTTGGCAGAATGGAAGGAATATTTTCAGTTCCTTGCTCAACCCCCAAGCACGGTTCACTATTATCGTGAAACTGCCTCCACCGGCCTCTCAAGATCTGCCCATCGAAACCAATCCACACCACCCTAGAGGAGACGCTACTAGCCATAGGCCAAAATGAAGAACAATAAGGCCGCCGGACTGACATTGTAATTACAATCTGAAGCCACTCCAAATGGTGGTGATTTCAATGGCTATTAGTTCATAGCTTTTTTACTGAATTTATAACCACTCTCGCGACTCCACCCAGCCAATGGACCACAAGCATCATTGTTCCTCTAACCCAAGAAAGGAGACCTACTGATGCCCAACTATCGAGGAATATCTCGTCTGTCCATTACAGATCCAAGTTTTTACAAAAAACAAAATCCTTCTAACAGAATCAGAGTCCTGTGGACCCCATCTTAGAAGCAACCAGCAGATTTTCGTCTGAAGAATGTTGTGCCGCAGCAGATCCATATCCTCAGAAGAATCATGGAAGGTTTCCAAGATGAACCAGCTTCCTCTTACGTCACCTTTATAGAGCCTTTAATAAGGTTTTGATTCCAGCAGTAGAAAGGTTTGTTTGCTGTGATGCTGCATTATGGAATACGGAAGCAGTAGTGAATCCCATAAGTGCGCTATACAAAAACTCTAAAGTGGCAGTAATGGTCAACGGAAACATTTCGGATCCTTTCAAATCACCACACGGAGTTCTGTTCTTCATGGTGATGTTTTAGCTCCACCTTTTCATCAGATTAGTAGACTTTCTAAGGCCACATCAGATTGTGACTCCTGAATTGTAACACACCCTCGCCGCTCCGACGATACCCAGCCAAAAAGGATGACTACGTTGGATTTTGCAGATGATATTGCCGCTGCTGGAATCCACTCTCAGAGGGCATACAGACACAGCTTGACCAATACTACAAAGCGGCAGCAGAAAAACTTGGCCTCATAATAAGCATATCCAATACAGAGTACATGATTGCAAATTGTCATCCTCATCCAACACTTCAAATCTATGGTGAATCCATCACCATGTGCCAGATTTCAAATATCTTGGCTCCAAATGGCACTGCTGCAAGGGACCTAAAAAGACGCCAATCATTAGCATGGAGTGCCCTCTGGAAGCTAGAACGTCTGGAAAAGCCCCCAATATACCTCTGCAAATGCAAGTTATTCTACACTACTGTGTGACCTCCTCAGTGGCGTATTTAAGGAAAAGGATGCTGTAGCATCCTTTAAGGTGGGGCCCTTTTTGGGTCGTAAAGTGGACGCAATTCCGCCACTTTTGTGCAACTAGGGGGTGTCTGAGGGCTGAGAGCGATATTTTAACGGGGGCCCTGTCAGTAGCGCTGACACGCTAGCTTGCCTCTTAAATCCGCCACTAACCATCCTACTCTATGACTGTGCATCCTGGGTGCTAATCACAAGACATGAAACACAATCAACGTATTTGCTACCTCTCTATAGGATTATGCTGGACTTAACACGTAAAGACCGTGTCTCACCCCATCTATATTCAATAACCAAATGAGCCTCTATTCCAACTTGTAAGACATCGTCCAGCTGAGTTTCCTTTGGACCCATCCTTCGTCGGCCAGAGGAAGAGCCTGCTAGAAAAGATACGCTCTCTACATACCACCTCATGCAAAAGGAACTGGACGTCAACGTCACCTCTTATTTAGCCTACACCAAACGTGTGCTAGGGTATGATAAATGCTGATACCGCTGAGCAGAATAGCCACACTTGCCAAAGATAGATGTGCATGGATAATCTTGTATCTCCTGCTCCGAAGACCGAAGTATGATTGATGATGATGGCATTGATTAATCAAAAAATTTGATGGAAGCACTTGCCTACACCCCTTTCATGGCCCCCAGCTTGGATTCAGGTTACCCAGCAGGAAGATAAAAAATTAAAATTTCAGATTGTGTTGAAAAGCACACCATGATGTTGTCTGGTACAAGGATTCAAAAAGGTATAGTTTATGCTACCTAGGCTTATACAGGGTTCCAAGAAATAAGTTCCCCCTAAAATTCGAAGGACATTTTGTGATAAACTTCACTAGAACTGGATGATTGGAAGCTTGAAAAAGTTTCGAAGAGAGGAAACATGGATCCTCCACAAAAGTCATGCTTTGCAAAAACCACTTTGGCATCAACACACACTCCCTGTTTCCAAAAATGATGCGTCAGAAAAAAAGTGGCAACTTTACCGTATTCAAAGCGTCTAAAGTAAGGAATTAACATTTTTACAACAACGATTTCATTTCCATTATTCTTGCGATTGAGGTAAATACGCTTACGACATTGACGGATGGCAAACAAAATAAACAAATATCCAGGAAAAAAAAGAATGCGATAGTAAGCTTACATCATCAGTATCAAAATGGTCATTTTTTCTTGTATATGCTCTTTTATGAAAGAAACGAGGAATGTTTGAAATGCTGTTCAAATCAAAATAAGCTTACTGTTTTGTCATTCAGGGTGACACTAATTAGGATCCAATGTTTCCTCCCAAAAAAAATCTGCACTGATTACAATCAGCAGTGTTTACACATGTCTTTACCAATTGCTGATGTTCTTGTTGATGAATGTGGTTCCATGCTCGCTGGATAATTCCACAACATGAGCCAGTATAGCGATCTCTTGGTGTGTGGATCTGTTTCACCATTTTCGACTGGTGTGGATTATGCAAATCTCATGATTCATCCATTGTTTTTGTCTGTAATTGGTCTTGTTGTTCAGTCGTTAGCCATGGTCAGTCTTAAGGTGATTTAATGAGACCACAAGGAAAGGAAATAAAATCGGGTTGTAAATTGATACATTCTTGATTTTACACCTTTGAATACGGTTAAAGTGCATTTTTCTGACAGCATCCATTTTGAAAAAGGGAGTTTTTGTTGATGCCCAAAAAGTGTTTTGAAAGAAAAGCAACGACTTTGTGGGCCAGAGCCAAATGTTTCATCTATTCAAAAATTTTTAAAATTTTCCAATCACCAGTCTAAGTGAAGTTATGCAACGAAATGTGCTCGAATTTTAGGGGGGGAATTATTTTTGGGAGGGAACCCCTTAGTTGTGGAATTATGGGGTAAAAAAACTGTAAAAAATGGTGAAAAAGTCAATTTTGGATTATACAGGGGGTCAAAAAATCCAAATTTTTGTAAAACGTGGTAAAGTTGTTGGTTCAGCTCTAGAATTAATTAGGAATAGTTTTGAGATCTTAAGGTGTTAAGATTTTAAACAAAATGGCGAATAAAAGTCAACGTATTGGCAGCATGGATTCTATTGACCTGTGACATATTTTGTTGGAAACGTGAAAACTAAGCATAACAGATAAGGCAAACTATCCTTATTTCATCTTTAAGGTCCCAGGAAAGGAGATGATAACCTACTCAAATCTTTATAGGGACATCCATTCCAACAAAACAGGGCCAGAAAAAATACACGTACCAGTGACATCATTAGTGAAACTATTGATTTTTCAGGCCGGTCATGAATAGATCACACCAGTCACCTGGAAATTTCTATTACTCTCTGAAAATCAATAGCACCCCAAATGATGTAATCACCAAATATTGAATGCTTCTGGTCTCTCTTGTAGACTTGACACAAACCACATCTATCCTATTTGCATTTCCTGGGAACTTTAAGTTAGGGAAACGATTGCACCATATTATTACATGAATCAAAGCAAATTTACTTCTGACCCATGTACACACCAAAATTGAGCTTTCACTATTTTTACAGTTTTACCCATAACTCCGAAACTATAAGCCATAGATTAGATAGTGTAAACTATACCTTTTGGAAAATCCTTGTAACCAGCCAAACACCATGGTGTGCTTTTCAACACAACGGAACAGTTTAAAAGTTGACCACCTGCATAACCTGAAACCCAAGATGGGGTCCATTAAGGGGGGGTGGTTGCAGTGCTTCCAGTAATATTTACGGATTATCAATGCCTCTAAAGTACTTGTTTGCCAAAATCCCAATTTTATCCGGAAAGCGCACACGCTTTCACTGCAGTCCCCGAGCTATTGTTTAATTGAATCATTCTCGAAATACGATCGCGTTTATCAAACTAATATTTTGTTCGCGCTGAATTTACATAGCAAAAAATCAACAATCCAAAAAACAAAATTCTAAACAGCAACAACATGTTAGTAGGGTTGGACGATAATATTAATAAGAAAAAAAAATTAGGGAAGGAACAATCGGAATAATTTTTGTAGAAGAAACCAATAGACGCTTTGTTACTCTAAATGTTAAAGCACGTTTGTAATATGGGTTCATGGAGAAGAGGCTGCCCTCACACGCCTAAGACTATACCATTCAATAAAAGATAAGTATGGGCATATCATGGCTTTGGATTTTTTCATGATGCACTGAGAACTCTTGTTAATTTCAAAACTTCAGGCACATGTTTGTTGGTGCATCGAATTGAATTTTGAAATTATTTCTCTCCTACTCAAATTCAATCATTCCCTGCTGCACATAATAATTGACGAACGTCCCTAAATTATCATGTTTTAAATTAACTTCCCATCATCAAAATCGGAGTACTGACAATACTTGTTTTAAGGTTATGTGTGGAGAAATTGTCGTAGTTGTTAATTCATTTTGGAAAAGTTAGTTGCAACCTTGTCTTAAATAATAAATCCTTAACTGTATGTTAAAGAAATTTTCAATCGATGGCAGACACAATAGAAGCTAATTCCATTGCTATTTGAAAAGAAAATAAACGCTCATTGTAAGTACCGGATGCAATTCAAATGCATTAACCCCTTTAAATTTTTTCAGTAGTAGATTACTTAATCGTCACATTGTTTGGTGAAATTCCTAATCCATATGGCCATTAAATCCAGAGAGAAAGTTTCTTAAGCACAGTCCAACCCCTTGAAAGTCTCTAAAGGAGTTTAAGAGAGTCCGACTTGTGGAATGAAAACTTCTAATCAAGAAACACGGCGGTCCCGGTAAGTAATTTCCCACGGTGTAGTCTGTGCAAGACTGTGGAAAGATTTGATCAAATTGTGCTGAGTCATCGGAGATTAAGTTATGCAGTCCTCATAGAGAATGTGTGGTAAATGAAACTAATCTCAAATATCTCCTGAACCAAAGGGGTTCTATGGATGTTTTTGCATAGAATGGTCCGTTACTTTGTTTGTTTTTGAACATGTACGTAATTTGGTCTAACCTATAGAACCTAGCGAGAAATTGAACATTTTTATCGGGTAATTCGTACTCACAACACGAAAATGAACACGCAATCGCTAGGGTCGCATCCATTTGTTCCCACAATCTTTCGATATTTTTTTCAGTCTTGAGATTGCAAACACTGTTTCAATTACGTCCGAACTTTTTTTTTCAATTTTTAGACAGGAATTACTAACTTTTATACGGACCGCCCGTAATCCAGAACCTTAGCATCTATTGGTGATGAAACCTTCGAGATCTCCTACCTGAGCTGACCTCCTCATGGGCTGAATTGCGAAGTCCTCAACAGATTGAGACCTAATCGCCGATCTAAGGGTTTCCTCTGCGAAGTGAGGGCTACCTGGAAGCAGATCAGGACACTACCTGTGGTGTAAAACATCACCAAACAATGGAACATCTCTTGTGCCCATTCTGGATTAAAATGCTCAGACAAGGACCTAGCGGATATTCCGTGAAGCAGCTAACATTGTACACATCTCTTGCTAGATCATATCGTCACGATCTTCCAAACAGGCCAACCGACCAAAAGTCCATGGTTTCAATATCGGGGTGGGGATGAGTTTTCTAGAATTATGCCTTGCACTCTAAAATTTGAAACATTTAGGAAATGATTTTCTGTGGACATTGTGGACATTGAAACTTCTTCATTTTGGAGCATGCATCCATTAAATATCCTTTTGTTTTCCTTGTCAAATTTAATTATAAAGTGATTGTGCCTGTTTTCAAAAACTAAAAAACGGTCCTCGTTTCAGGCAAAGGAGACAAGGTTGCACATTGAGCTGTTTGGCCGTACCAAAACGAGTCCGATCGATCGTCAATCAGGCATTGGTATTCACCATGTTGAACATACCCTTTTTGCCTGCGAGGGCGCTAGAAATGACTATGCTTTTGTACGGTTTTTTCTAAAGGTGTCATTGTCTTGGGGAGGCAGGCAAAATAATGTGCCAGTGAAGGATAGAAAAGATGAATGATTGAGGTTTTCTACAATTTTTATTTTTGTATTAGAATTGATTTAATCAAATATTTAATACTCAATGGTAAATATATACATCCAAGCTATAAATATACTTTTAAATTTTAATGGAAACCTGTAACAGATGATTTTACTTGGTTTGTGTTGGAAGAATTGCGCCAGAATTTTTTTAAAAGTTATAGCATTTTTTTGCTGGTAATCTTTAGTACTTAATCTTATAATTGAAAATTCATAATACTGAAAGTACGATAATGTTGAATTCGAAAAAAAATTGAATAACGCTCCAGTTGTAGTCGTTTAATTACGCCTGGTAAATTGGAACTAAACTTTACAGTATTTTTCTATATTGCCAAATTTGTAGCATCGGCCCACATGTGTAAGTACACTATGGACATCCAAAAAGCGTTATGCCTACGTTTGAAAACCCGGGGTTTGTGAATTATTGGACATAATAACATTCATAAACGTTAAGTGGAAGAAGTGTGATTTATCGGTTTATGCTGAAGGTGTTATATTTGATATTTTTGTAGAGTAAAGCTTTATCCTTACTATCAAATCAATCATTTTGTATTAAATTTACGAGACGTTCGACGAAAAATCACTTTAATTCATGATCGACACAACCACCCGTGTTTAAAGAATACTGTTATTTTCAGTCCAATTTTAAACTAAAAACAACGCTTTAATCATATGGTATCTTTTAATTATAGTTATTAAATTAAAATTAGTTAAAAACAGATCGTTAGGCTTTACTTTCATAAACGAAAACCATAGGAAGGGTATATTAGCCATAGTGTCAAATACGTATCAAAAAATCGTACAATAAAACTCGGAGTGTATATCAGAATAATTTGAAATGAAATTTGAATTCCCATGGATATTATTAATTTTTTGTCATCAAAAAAGATCATTGGGTATATGTTTCACCTTTGGAGTCATAGGACTCTTAGAGTAGTTGCTCTTATATGTTCTGTTGTTGAAAACTTTCGATGAGTAAAAAAAACTAACCATTTGAGGTTAAGATGGCAGTTGCCGACAAAGACTTCTGACGTATTTGATTTCAATTCAAATTGCCAAATTTCTGATTATCAAAGGGGTATTTTATTGAAAATGCGGAATGAAAATTTTCTCATTTTTTAAACATCTTTCTATTGGAATGAAAGGAAAATAATTCTGTATCTACTCAATAAGCGTAATCGGGTGGTTTGCATTCAATTTTATTGAATAATTCAATGAGTAACTCTTTTAAGTTACCATTAATTCATGGTATTTTAATTGAGATGGCTGATAATGTGAATGATAATTTTATACATGTACTCAAAAACCACATTAATTTATTGCGCTTATTTAGTAAAACACAGATAAAATTATCAAGTTAGTGAAATGATTAATCAACTAAGTGCGGGAACTCAAAATAATATCGTGGTATGTGGGAAAAATAGGAAAGAAAAGAGGAGGAAAAAACGAAAACAGATTTTGTGTTCTTGTTTTACATGCCAAATTATTGATATTAACCCTCCTCTACTAGGGGGGTGTTAGCACCCCCTTCAGGTTTTCCCCGGCTAGCTCAAAGCCCCTTTTTGGTGCCAGATATTTAATTTGTAATTGTAAATTGACAATTACCGCCTCCTTTATCCAAAACAAAAATCCACCGGGGTATAGGAAAGATAAAGGTGATTCCCAAAGTAAAAAGGTTAGGAATATCACGTTTTCATGATGGGAAATGACTAGTTTTATATAATGAGAGCAGTTAGTGCTATACTAAGGTGTTTGGGTCGCGAAAAAATTACGAAATATCAATTTACACCCTATATTCAGTTTTTCGCACTTTCCTCAAAATATGACGTAATAGTCACGTCCTACATGGGATGTTGGTACTTATTTTGGTGACAACAAAAGGGAAAATAAGAAACGCTAATATCTTTTGGTACCAAATTACAGGAATCGGAGGTGTTCAATAACGGAAATCACAGGGGTGGTTTTGTTTTAAAAAAATGGCTCGGGTAGACGAGGGTAATTTGGCTGTAAATTAATCATGAAGTAACTTTTAACAGGTAAGCCATCTACTATGAACTAGGAATTAAACCTGGTCCTATGATTGAACCCAAATAAATAATAACCCCGAACTACGCTACCATAAAGGGAATATATAAGAACATTGAAATTTATGTATATAACATTATTTTCCTTTTCCAAATTAATATATTGTAAATAAAATGGACAAATATCATACCAAAACATGAAAGGGTTTCAAAACAAGAGGTTTTGAAAAATCTATCTATAAAAAATTGAAGTGGAAAATAGGCTACTACATTAGTGATTGTTTATGTCCTTTCTGGGGGTTGGTTAAAAATTATCTGTTGTTATAACTTTGAATTACCAAATAGATGATTTGAATCTTTTACGTTATTACAACTCAACAATCAAATTAATTTGCAGCAACAGGTGTTAACTGAGTAAATGTACTATTTTTGCACAATTTACCGTAACTTAATACATGCATGTGGTGTTATCACTTCTCAAATGTAACTAAAGGTAATTGAAATTATTCTCAGAAACGTACAGTTTGCATCATTACAAAATAAGGATGCCTTTAACTATTATGTCTAAAACAATACAAAATAATAATAAAAGAAAACTCAAATGGCGCGATTCAAAACTGAGAAACGTAGGCTCCCTTTTGCCGTGCTCCTCATTCGCCCGGATCGTCGGCTTAGACATCTCAGCATCTTACATCCACGTCGGTCAAGAACACATTGGCAGCTAAATGCATATTTTGTTTATACCACTACTAACATGGATCTTGTATTACGAAATAACGCGCGCTTCACAGTAAAAAAAAGAACAGAAATAGGACGATACTTGACCGTAATTAAAAAAAAATTAAATAGTAAAATACTTTGTCCAATTTGCGAGGCCTATACGAATAAATTTATCAGAGAGGCTAGTATTTGACCTTTGAATTATTATCAAACATTGTTATACACTATTATGGATTCTCAATTAGGAAGTTTGTTCGTTCGTTCGTGCAATGCAAGTCCAAAATTCACAGTGGAAGATCCGTCTTTAACCAGATGATAGTTTCATCATCCAGTTGATCAGGCCTGGAATTCCTCTGCGGGACTGTAGACCTCACAGTCACTATGATGTGGCTAATGGTTGGTGGCTCTCCACAATCGCAGTTGGAGAAAGTTCTACTCCGATCGTGTGAAGCCTTCTTGTACGACCAACGCCAGATCTGAGTCTGTTGAGGTTGACCATGCTTTCCTATCAAGGTCACAGCCTTTGGGCTTGCTATAAGTTATTATAAGTTATACAGGAAAAAATTACTGTAAATCTTATAGGAAATTTACTGGGAGCAATTCTTGGCCAACCAAAAATCCAATAAACCACAGCTTTGATAGTTTCCAGTCAAATTCACTTTATATTTTACAGTTTAGATGCATATGTTTTACAAAATAACTGAATTTTACAGTATATGCACCGTAACATTTGGTTGACATTTGTGGATAGGCCTACAAGGTAGGATGTTACGGTCAGTGCTTGTTTATTCTCTACACATTCAATCTCGTATAAAATAACTCGCCAACATATATTTGTTCAGTGTTTTGATTGAATCAGTTTTTACAGTTTTTTTGAGTGTGGCAAAATGTCTCAGATACAGCTAAACAAATTGTACTAAGATAAACTTCGACCAGACTTCTATAGCCCCCCACCCCCGTGCTGATCAAGCGGGAGATGAATCTCGCAGTATCCCATTGGTCGATAGACTCACTTCATAAGCAGCCGTTGCGGTGGTTTTCAGATACAGCAAACAGAAAATGCCAGATTGGTATGTTTGGAGGACTTTAATTTGGCGTTTTGGGTTTGATTCCCCAAAGTGAAAAATCTATATATCTAAAAATGGAATGTTATTTTGGCTCAATATTTGGTCTATGAAAGAGCTTGTGATATAGATCATAATATGCAAAAACTCAATTTCGCCCAAAATGGTCGATTGCCTGTTTGGAAGACTCATGAGGATATTTAAAGAAACCACTGTGTTTGGACACTGATACAAAGGAATGTTGTCATGTGGGCAGTACACCCAGTGCGGATAAATGACGTGAAATACAAATGGAAGCTTGAGCAGGAAGGCAGAGAGAAACCTGCCACGATTAACGGCGACTACTCGTCAACCAGAATAACCTATAGGCGTTTTCACGAGAGGTCAAACGGTTAACTTGGCCAGACTAGTCTCCTCCAGACAAACCCAAGCATGCAGAGAATACAAAAAATCACCTGCAGAAAATATCTTAAATGTTCAGGTGACCCAGGTGCGTGTATTGTATTCGTTTGCATGCCTTTGATGAATCTGGAGGGCAAACAAATCAATTCAACATAATTTACCTTCCGTGAAGGCTCCTATAAACGGAATTGTTTTATAAACTAACTAGCGCCATGTACTCCTTAGTCCAGTCATTTTATGATTTGACCCAAACAAATTGCAAAAGAACAATTTTGGTGTTAATATCTGTGAAATTATCCACAAAGTATATTAAAAGTTTAACAAAATTCAACCTAGTGGAACATGTTGAAATAAGAGGAAAACGTTTGTACAATGGGTAAAATTTAGAATTGTTCGAATTGTTTAAATGATGTACCAAATTTATTGGGGCTACTCCTAAGTTTAAAAAGGTATAGCTAGCTATATCTATGCTTATAGTTTTAGTACAATATGCACATAACAGTTCAGGTCATCCCTGGTGTAAAATTAATATAATGTTGTTGATTTTGATCGGACTGGTTTTTAAACTGTTCCAAGTTGTCCCACTGTGATAGTAATTTTACATATATTCTGTTGGTTTGGGGATTTCTATATAAGAATATTACAGAGCTATGAGTAGTGACCTCCCCAAGACCCTGTACCCACCCGACACATTTCGCGTTCCAATTATGCAGTGGAATATTAAAGAATGGTGCAACCAGTATAGTCTGACCCTTAGACGAACAAGTTGGACACCATTTTTATAACGAACGGATTTGTCCTGAAAATTTACCCCCATTGTTACCTTGAACCTATTTTGACTCATAACTTATTGAACTCCGCGACCTGCAGATAGGGCAAACTATCCTTTTTTTAATCCTGGAAATAGTTAACGAACATCGTTCGCATACTTTTCAATACGTTTTTGATCCTTTTCATATTTTAACCCTTGTAGAAACCTTACCCCCATAAAGAGAGTTGGGTTTCCACTCCTTTGATTTTGGTAACTTTGATATTTATTTGTTTTTAAAGGTTTTTCAATACAATTCTGTAGGAATTGGATTCTTTTGCAATAGGTTTTTTTTTGGGTTAGAGGCATCATTTAATTCTATTTTGACTGGCCTACCTCAATAAAAAAAAAAAGAAAAGACAAAAAAAAGAAAAAGAACAGTTGAGCCTTCCAAAGCACTGCAACTTATTGAATTTTGTCATTTTAAATGCGCATGATTTCCAAAACCTTGGTCATAAATGTTGATCATATGATTCCTATTTCTGCCTTTCAGCAGAGGTAACAGGCAGTACAAATGACAAGATAATTATTGCCGGATTTAAACTTCTGGCCACTCTAACCGAAACGTCGAATGGCCTATTAAACCTAATCTGTGTTTACGACGATCGGTTGTCTCATGCACTTAAATACGCCATTTTGCTTTTATTTTTGCATATTAACGAGTGGATAGCATCATCATGAATTTTAAATGTTAAAATGTAACCCTTTTAAGATATTTTTTATATTCAACCATATGGCATAGTTGTTAACATAGTTTAAAAACTTTCGCCTTGGTCAAAACGTGTAGGAAGCGTTGTGGAGCATTTTTGCACGTAGACCCTTCCAAATTAAATCAGCTTATTGATAAGCATTGCCGAAAGGTACTTGAATGTTCCACTTACACACATGATAATACATCCAGGAACACTATTAGGTGTTTTTAAATGAAAGCTCTAAATCTGTGCGTTAATCTATTACATGCTTATGGATTGGACGTGGATAATACAATCGGAATTGAGCACTTGAAATACGCCTTTGCTTGGGGGCAGGAACGCTATTTATGTGTTCTACGTCATGTGGTTTTCTAAACCTCTACAACATCCCGAAAAATAATTAAATGATTTCATACAAAATTGAAATATCGTTAAGTTTTAATGGACAAGATGGAGAGTTTAGTTCCATTTAGTCCAGACGGATAGGCCGTTTTACATTTAAATTGGCGATTTGAAAAAAAAAAATGGCAAGATGTAATAATGATAAGCCTAATTAATATTATGTATTCAGTATTATGTTTTAACTATTTTCGCTTTCCATGGAAAAGGTTACGAAATACCACACGATAGCTGTTTCCTTTGAAGAAAATAACCAATCAAATAATGAAAAGAGTTGAGGGTCTGGGAAGATTTTTTTCCAATTATACGATAAGAATATAAATTTATAAGCTAGAAATGGCAGTGTCATATTTGGGAGGGGAACAAACACATAATTCTGTAATCACCCAATTAACCCATGTGTACTGCGTCAATGCGAATTACTGCAAATTATTAATCCACATTTAACCGCCGCATTTGCCTGTTTTATAATTGGCACGAAACATTTTATTTTCACTTTTGCCCACGACGCCAAATTCATTTTAATTACGATTTTATCCAATAATGAAAAATAGGTCGTCTGAGAGAAATTAGACAAGTTTAACGTGGTAAAAGAATAAAGCATGATCGTTTTACACTTGGATTGTATCCCATATGAACTGCAGGGTCTTTAACAGTAAGGAATTAATGTGATTTAATGTGATTTTTGTCAATCTCGGAATATACGAACCATTGGGTAACTTGATTTGCTTACAATGTACTTTGAAAATATGCTTTAGAGCACCGTTTCGGCAGTTCAAAGTGCAATGACGGATCCAAAGACCAAATAAAGGTGTGGTAGCTTTATTAGCAGGGGCGTTTTTCCCTCCTCCTGAGCTTCCAATAAGATGAAGAAAATAAAGGAAAATGTGGCGAAGGAGTATGGTATATTTTACCTCTTCACTCCTTTTTGCCCTACCTATCATAAAAATATCTAGTCTACGGAAAGGGCAACTTGTTTACATATTCCCTTAAAATCCTTAATGGCCAATTTTTTTAAAATCACGGAGCGGACCCCTGCCTTGTGTTTACTATACGGGAAAGTGCTCCTAATCTAACAACACAAATACCGCTACTTCCTTTTTTTTTGCGGCGATCGTCAGGTGCTCGCCATTTTCCTTTACTGAGGGACGTACGAGATATAAAACAACCTTCACCCTTGGTGACACTTCTACACACACTGGCAAAAAGTATTGCAACATGCAGAAAAAGCAATTTTATAGTCACAATGGATTTAAAATTGTATCAGTTCTTGACTACACAGTACGTAATTATTGTCAAGGTGGGGTTTTCAAACAGATGATGTTTCCCAGAATCAAGTCGTGCGACAAAGTTTAATTTGATTTTTCATTATCCCTTAATATGGCGGGTTAAAGGATCTGGCTAATGATAACTTGCCGATTCTACTCCAGAATGATACAGGCAGAGGACCTGTCAAAAATGCTGCCACTAGTCGCAAATTAACTTACAAGTTTGTCAATGGCTACTCTAAATGTTTAGGGCGACAATTAGTGTGTGTATGGACCGGAAATGAAATAATGTCAATAAAAATTGGAGCACGTTCACCACCGTTGACTCCGGGAAATTTAAAATGGCAGAAAGATGTCATGTGATACCTGAAACAACTTTAAATGGCACCGTTTGCATTTGTGCTGTTTGTCATGTTAATGTGAAAACGCATAATTACACATATTTATTACGTAAACCACCGGAGTTATCATTAGAATTGTATTTCAGGTGTCTCTGATTTCTCGAATATTTCGAAGACCAACTGTCTCCATTGACTTTATCTCGTTTCCGGTCCACACAACCCCCATGATTTTCTCCCATAAAAATTTTTTAATTAACCCTAAGAACCCGTATATCCATTACGTGGCTGTTTTGAAGCCACATCTTTCGTGTCTGTGTCTGTAATCTCTGTCTGGTGATGGTAATCGACAAGTTTCGTTTGCTGTTCTGTTTATATCCGCCAATTCAGGGATGTGACAATCAATCAAAGTTTTTCACATCTCTTTGGATTTTTGGGGGAATAACCTCTGTATGCACAACACACTTTGGAATTTAAATAACATTGAGTGTTCAGCAGAATCATGGTAATATTTTGGAAAATCAATGGGTGTTTATGAATTTCGTGTTCTGAATGTTGCAATACTTTTGGCCAGTGTGTGTTTCCTTGCTTTTTTTCCGAAGGACGGGTGCGACAATAGGTTGACATATGAACCACAACAAAACCGAATGATCAATAACTCGTTCAAAAAACCACCTAAGGGGGGGGGGAATATAAACTTGCCATTGACATAGATCACTAGTCTTCACCCCAAGTCGAAAGTTTGTGCAATGTATGCAGAGTCAATGTCATATTCAACATAACCATCGAAACTCCAATACCTCCTTGGGTAAATATATATCATAGACTTCAAAGTATTCGCTCTTCATTGTCGCATTAGTTTAGGCATATTGCTCTGTGGCGATAAGGATTTGAATGGAATTTTTTCAATTCCTTTTGTTTTAACACATTTAAGAGTTCTTTTTGATGATTTCCTTAACCGTCTTCCTCTTAGGTTCCACCCTGCGTGGTTGAATCTTGAACACGCTTGACAACCTGTTGAATGGCGTTCACGCTTAATCACGAAAGAACTTAATTTTTGAATTGATTTTTTTGCAATTAGTGGATCCGCGCGTGATTTACACTACCGAAACGTTTGGACACAATCTCCGGAACAGTTGCAACACAGGAATGTTCTTTTTGTTGACTTAACGGTCACCGCAATCAAACATGTATACAGAAGACGGTAAGGAAACCCCTCAACCACGCAGTAATATAACAAGCAAGAGCCAATTTTTTAAGTCCAAGGCATGAATATTAAAGGTCCCCAAATAGAATTGATGTGGTTTGTGTCAAGTCTAAAAGAGGCAACCAGAAAGCATTCATATTTGTGTTGGTGGATGACATCATTTGTGGTACCATTGATTTATCACGAGTAATGAGAGAATTCCAGGTGACTGGTGGTGTGAATCTATTTATGACATTTTGATATCATAGTTTTCACAAATGATGTCACTCTGGTAGTTTATTAGAAATTTCATTTTCTGCCCTGTTTATTGCAATGGAATGTCCCCACACATATTTGGGAGTATTTTTATCTTCTCATTTTTTCCTGGGACCTTTTAAATTGAATGTGAATGCCTCTAAATTGCATAATATTTTTTGTCGTTCTCATATTTGCCATGCGAGCATATGCGGGCCCGCTCATGTTTTCAAGATTATACGATTATTAATCGTCACATGTGAAAACCAAACCAGAACGATCTCACATACCTACAGCCTTTATTACGCTTTAAGACGACTGGACAACCACTCTGCTTACTATTACACCTCTTTATACCCAAACACCTCTTTGCACTACGTTTTTCAACACTTTGCAGTGAGAGCGGATTTTCTCATTAAATATATGAATTGTCTGTTTCTTTTGTAAACCAACATTCAATGATTACAAGTTAGATAAACTGCTCATAATTGGCAAATTAAGATAGTTGATAGACCAAATACACACGTCCTTAGCATTTTTATCACATCACACAGTGAGGGGTTCCATGTAACGATTCATTCCCTTTAGGTTTCTCATATAGCATTACCTCAATTGACTGTCTGCACAACAATAATGTCGCTCTTAAAAGTACCTTATCGAAGACACTTTGTTGCGATGTTGGCTAACTAATCTATACTATATTTAGATGTTCATAAAAGAAGCCATCAAAACAAAAACAAATATCAACTGTTTTTTTCTTCTTGATAAAGTAGAAACACCTTAGCCATACACATGCATTAATCGCGAGACTATCATACTTCTTCTGGAAATCCATAGTGGTATTGGGGTTTGACTACCGTCCTGGAAATGCGTTGGAAGTATTGTCATATTTGTACCTCTTCACTCCTTTATGCCCTCCCTATCATAATATCTAGTTCTACGTAAAGGCCAACGTGTCCATTATATCCCTTAAATCCTAAATGCCATTTTTTAAATCACGGAGCGGACCCCTGCGTTGTGTTACTAGTAAGAAAACAGGTAAAACCGGATTCTAGATAACTAACAACACAAATAACCGCTACACCTTTTTTTTTTTTGCGCGATCAGCCAGATTGCTGGTCATTTTGCCTTTAACTGAGGGACTTCGAATATACAACAACCTTTACCTTGTACACTTCTATATCCTCTCTTTTGCGAAGGAGGTGCTGGGCCAAGATTTTAAACATATAAACCTCCCAACAAACTAATGAATACAATAAATCGCGAGACCCACGAAATCTTACCTTGCATTTGACTTGATCATTTTCAAAGTTGGTGAAAGTGGCAAGAATCAATGTCAATTTAAAGCAATATTAGCACCATTTTTTGAAGACGCCCCCAAGTTTTCAAAAAAGTGAGATTTTTACACGGTTTCCTTGGTAACTGGCTAGTAAATCATACCTATGATGGTTAAGCTCGAAAATGTCTTGGTCCACAAACGAGGAATTTATAACTAGAATAATTATTATCGGGTCTCCGTATAAATTCAACGGCTGCTGGAAGTAATGTTTCGTTGCCTTCGAATGTGAAAGTAGCCGGGGGAGTAGCGCCAAGTTACGTGTCTACGCTCATCCATAGTTGTTTGATTGGTTCAGGAAAATCAAGTTAGAGGTTATTTTCTCGAGGTGGCACTATTTCATCTGACGGACATAAACGTAGCATTTCCAGCTCTGTCCGTTAAGTCCATCTGGGATCCAATTCTTATTACAAATCGCGTATTTTATGATAAAATACGCATTTTTTATAGCATTCTCGTTCACAGGTATAGGTCCTAGACAATCAACAACGTAACTGTGCCAAATATCCCAAATTTTGGAATTGAAAATTGGGCGCCGCTCTTCAAAAAATTGCCATGTATTGCTTTAAACTGTAAACCTCAAGACCGTCTTGGGTAAATTATATAATCATAAACTTTCAAGTAATGGTCGCTATTCTCGGTCGACAATGAGTTTAAGCATTGCCCTGTGCGATAAGGATTTGAATGGATTTTTTTCAATTCCTTTTGTTTTGCACAATTTTAAAGTTCCCAGGAGGAAATGAGATGATAGACCTAGTCCACATCTTACGGGGCATTCATTCAAAATAAACAGGGCCATTAAAAAAGAAACACTACAGTGGACATCATTATTGAAACTATTGATTTTCAGTCAGTGCCATGAAATAGATTCACACCGTCACCTGGATTTTCTATCACTCTCCTGCAAAAAAAATCCACTAGTCACTAATGATGTCATCACCAACCAAATATTACTGCTGTCTCGCCCCTCCTTGTAGACTTGACAAAACCACATCAATTCTATTTGCATTTCCTGTTGACCTTTTTAAGTTCTTTTTGATGATTTCCTTTAAACCGTTCCGCTTAGGTTCAACTTAGAAGTAAAACACGGGGAAAGCAGGCCAGTGGCGTTACTCGGGGGTGGGGCGAAGTGGGCGGACTCAGGCACCTTGGAAAAAATGGGGAGGACATTTTGAAGGCAAGGGAGAAACAAAGGGGGGAAAGGAAAAAGGGAAGAAAGGAGTTTGCCTAAAGAGCAGAGAAGCGACATGGAGGAAGCCAGTTAGTGTTTTGATGTTATGATTTACAGCATAGCTGAGGTGACACATTGCGACTCAAAAGAAATAAGTCCGCCGGCAAGCGAAGCGAATGCATTCAAAAACGTTTCCCAAATCCTACATTGTTGTAAGAAGGTTCCTTCTTACCTCGTCCTCTGCGAGCCAAGTTACGGTTTTTTGGTTAGCATCAAGGTGATGAAGATTTATTTTTCAGATTTTGTTGGTTGAAATCACTCTTTTTAAGGATTATCTAATATTTCAAGTTACTTGGGCCATGGTTTAAAAAAAGTTACAATGGGGGTGGCGGGGCCGGACCTTTTTGGATCAGGCATTTGGCAACGGGAGGCGGTATTAGAAAACAAACATTAACAGACGGACTTTGTTTTCACTTTTAATAATTTTTGGTCTAGTTTTTTACTTTCAAAACTTCTAAGGTTTTGTTTAATTATTATAGCTTGGAACATTGTGTCTAATTTTAACCCCAAAAATATTAGAAAACTATGACTACAGAAATATTCTGTCACACGGTTGTTACCATTTGATTGGCAAAAATGGTCCATACGTGATGACCAAAAAGAATGTGGTTTTATTCCTTAGCAGGTCAGAATAGACAAAAAAACACGCTGTGCTATCTTACTTTATATTGACCTGCACTAGTGATGACTGAAAGGTTAAACTTAAATCAATTAGAATCCTCACAAAATTGAGGTAACACAGATTTCGCTAAGTAAACGATGTAACATAGTATATTTTATTTGCCAAAAACCATTTTAATTTTGATGGAACTCACTTGCTATTTCGTCAATTATCGGATGACTTCTTCAGAACTGGTCATCTGATCCACTTTGCCGGGTTGTTGATTTCCGTTGAACTTCTTGCCAGTCCTTAAGGGATATTACACGTTATGGAGGAGGTAAGTGCCCTCCTCCTATTTAGGGTCTTGTCTCCTCTCCTCCTAATTCAATCGCTTCAGAACTTCTCTGAATTTTATCATGCTCCGACCAAGTCCACCTAAGACAAAAGAGGGACATAGAAAAAAAACAGGAAACTGCATATATGAAATATGTGCCAAAACTGTCTCAAGCTACGTTCGGTGAAAGTCCCGCTTATTATTGCACTAGCTTGCAGAGAACAAAGCAGAGGTTCGAAAAGTCGATGAAAAAAAAACGTTTTCACCAGCACTTCTGAAAGCAGGTATCAGAGCAAGAGCAAACAAAACTGCTAATCTGGACACGTAGCCAGAGAAAACCTGTCAATTGGACTGGAAAATACTAAGACCTTGGTCATTTTTCGTTGATGGTAACTTTTCATGGGCCTAAATATTTCTTTTTTGTAGTTCGTGACTATGACTTTCGCCAATTTGGTCGTATTTTCGGGTGTTAGCTTTAATTTTCTCGCACGAAATCACATATTTTTACCATTCTCTGGAAATCCAAATTAGTATCTATATTGCGTGCGTAAGTTACCATAAAATTTAACCGAAAAATTGAATTATAATTCGATTTTTATATTTTTCTTCGAGTACTTGCACATTCGCAAACTGAAAAGGGGGGGGCTTGGATTTAAAATTTTGTGACGTAAAATTTTCGGGGGTCATGTCCTGTAAAAATACCGGAAGTAGTTAAAGTAATGCCACTGGCATTCCACTGTAACCAATTCTTTGCACGACGTTTTAAAACATTTTGCAGTGTATAGAGCGGATTGTCCAGAAAAATATGCATTGTCTGTTATTTGTTAAACAACATCATGATTACAGGTGAGAAAACTGCTCTAATTGACAAATTAAGATAGTTTGATAGACAAACCACCACACGTCCTTAGCATTTTCCTCACATCACACAGTGGGGTTACATCGGTAACGTTCATTATCGTTAGGTTTCCAAATAGGCATTAACTTCAATTGACTTCAGCAAAAACAAGATACTGTTCAGAAGTTTACCTTATCGAAGCCCAAATTTTGCGCTGTCGGCGAGATAATATAAATAAATTTAGATGTCATATTAAGAAAAGAATCAGTGCATATAAACAACAAATATCAATGCTTTTCATCGTGGATAAAGTAAACACCTTAGCCATTCACATGCATGTAACCTGCGAGACTTATCATACTATCTGCGCTGCACTTCCAGGATTCTCCTGAAAATCCATAGTGTCATTGGGCTTGAATACTCGTCCTGGAAATGTGGAGCTGTTGGGGCAGCATGTAACTTCATTTCATTCGCGTTAGTTTTTCAAGACATTATCTGAGGGAGTTTTGTGGCCGGGGAAAAATACAAGCACACCAATTTTAAAATAATAATCAGAAAAATGGAACTTGACGTGACACTGTAAACAAACCAAAATTGTGTTTTTCCAATACATAATTCAAGAGGTGCGGCAGTTGCGTTCACAATAGATTGAATATTTTGCCCGAGTCCTCCTTTAATAGTTTGACTTCAGTACCTAGTATGGAGGTCAATTGACAGTACTATATAATGTATTGTATAAACATGATTGACAAGGTTGTACATTCCAAGGGTTATTCTTCACTCGCTCTAATAAGCTCATCTATGTATCCTTACCAACCCCTGGTGACAATCTTTCAACGCCCACTGTCATTGACTGCGTCGAGCTTTTCTCGAGTTTTATGATGACTGGTAAGCTATATCTGCAAAGGTCTTTCAAGAACTGGGTGATAATTATGACAACTTGGAGTGTGAGTGTATTTGGTGTGAATATCGTAGTCTATTCGCCCACATTTACCTGCCCACGCAAAAGAGACGGTCTAGTTTGTATCAAACAGTTTGATCAAACACTGCAGTGGTAGTACGTTAATAGAATACTGAAAGTAGTAACGATGTTATTAACAGATTAAACAGCAGAATGTGAGAGTAATATCTCGGTACTCAGTGGAAAAGGGTAGGTACATATATGCCGCCGATATGGGTCACATTTTCACCCCTTACTATAACAATGGGTCGTTTTTGCCACCATGCTACTATAATGATGGGTCATTTTTGAGGTCATTGCTACTAAATAAATGGGTCCATTTTTCAATTTTTGGTCGCAATTTAAGATGAAAATGGGTCAATTTTTCTGATTTTAGGTAAAATCACTATGAAAATGGTCCGATTTTGCTAAGAGTACTATGAAAATGGTGTGAAATTTCAAAACCAACTATAGGAATGGGTCGAACTTTTAGAACCAACTATATTAATGGGTCATATTTTTGTACAATTTTGTCACTATAAACATGGGTCGATTTTTTACCCGGCGGACGCACACCTGTACCCAATTTTGGGTCGAGTAACCCCCCCCCCCATGTCTTTTGTTTCATATTGTTTTTGCCACCCTTCAACTGATTATATCTTTGGAATTAATTGGTCAATTTCAATGGGGATTTCAGCAAAATGTAGCGTTTTAACACTTAACTGCATAGGGGGGGGGGTTCCTAGGGACCCATTTTTGGTTTTTCGGCCGGCGTTTTTTAACGCTGCAATATATTTGGTTTATATTTTTTGTATTTGTCTAACTTTTAGTTACGCTTGCATCAAAAAAAATCAAATCCATCGCGTTGTTTTTGCGTTAATTAGCATGGGTCCCTAGGAGCCCCCCCCCCCCATGCACCCTATGCACTAACGGAAGTGCCCATGACAAAAATGAAAAATCTTAATAGAGTTACTGTGATTCTGATTTTCATAATGCATACACCTAGTGACATAAACAAAGTAAATAGTGAATCAAAAAATTCTTGGAAAGTATAGTAGGCCATTGGCGTCATAATATTTTATATACATCGTATAGCGGTTTACTGTTGGAACCTATGGTAAATTATCCACTAAACCTAAAAAATATAAATGGCACGAGACATTTCTATTTGTGCTTAATAATGTGTTAAATATAGTTCATCCTTCACCAATTAAAGCAATCAGCAAAAGTCTAGGTGAATCAGTGCCGTAGAAAATGCAGAAACGAATTAGTGTCTTTTTCGCACATTTGACGCAAAATTAAAATCAATGTTTTGCCGCTCATTTTCGTACTGAACATTTTTTCAGTTTTTATTTCTTAATTGATGATGTCTTTGAATCCTTCTAACATGTGGTGGATTTCATCTAAAATTCCTTTGGGAAAGTGGTTATATAGTGAATGGGTCCCTCACTGTTAGAAAATTTTCCGTAAATTTACGGAAATTTCTGGCAGCAGAATTTCCAGACTTTTTGGGGGTAAATTTACAGAATTTCCGTCAATTAAAGGAACTTTGACAGTAATTTTATCGAAATTTGTCTCATATTATGGAACAAAAATGTGTATTTTAACAGAATTTTCCGTAATTTAAAATTACGGAAATGAAAAAAAAAAAGATTTTGCTGCCAGAAATTTTTGAAATATTTCCGTAAATTAACATTTGTTATGTTTTTTGTTTTTTATTTTTATTGTTTTCAAAAACAGATTTTCCGTAAATTTACGGAATATCTGTCTTCTTAATTTACGGAAATTTCTAACAGTGTATGAGCCCCCCCCCCCCCCCTTATGCACTACCGGATGGCACACCCCTTATGCAGTGAAGTGTAATGGTGGCATACGTTACACGGGAAAATTGAAAATCAAATTTGACCGACTTCAGGCTCATTGTGCTTGATCACATCACATTGACGTGTAACTATAGCTTTTTAAAAGTAGGAGTTAGGCAATAAATTGGTACATCTTTTAACTCAATTCGAACAATTCATAATTGGATTACTTGTACACGTGGCATCCCCCCCTTTTATTTCACATGTTCCACTGATGATTTTGGACAACGTTTATCTATTATGTATGGCCGATTTCATCGTATATTAACACCAAAATTGTACGACGTTTTGCAATTTGTTTGGGTTCAACCCTCCTAACCACTTATGGCCTAAGCTGTCCTTATATCGACGAATTTTACCAGGGTTCGACCATATTGACCCCATAGGTAATCAGTTACGGGACGGGATACATTTGATAAAAACAAAACAACAGAAGAAGCAAGAAAGAAAATACAGTTTTTTGTGTGTATAGGGGGCAGGGGCCAATAGCGGGGGGGGGGGTGGGAAATCCATAAGGGGGCAGAAAAAAGGTCCACCTTCTGTTTGTTTTTGTTTTGCTAAAAAGCTCGAAGATGTAGAGAAAATTTGATAACAAACTCCACAATTTGGTGATGTGCATAAAAGACCATTTATGAGGGGTTATGTCCACTTTTACAAACGGGTCCACTTTTTTAACTCCCGTATCCTCCTAAATAAATCCTGCGTCCAGCCCTGTGTATAGGTTTTAACATTCAAACAATGGTGACAGTGCTGTGAGTACCCTAAAGGTTATGTTGTTTTTCAAATGCCAGTATATTATCAATAATGAGATAATTACTCTCATGGCTTCATCATTGACGGATTAAGGTGACGGAACATACATTTTTATATTTGATTCTCATCATGAGTTCCGTGACATAGAAAAAGTACACGATAAACTAGTATAAGACCTCGTAACATTCTGTGAACCTTCAAACAAGCGGGGTGTAAAACTCACAGTGGGATTATTTTTTCTTTCTTCAATTACACCGCTCACGTGGCAGGAAGTCATACATATAGCATGGCAATAACATGTAATGAATTGTACTGCATGATATATAAGTATGTATTGTGAGTGGGTATTCTTAACAATACATGATGTAAAGTTGGCGGAATTCGGATTAAGATGAATGCATAAAGTGTGAAACACGATTGAACTGTTTTCGTTGTATGTCACGTCGAGACACAGTCACTCGTGTGGGATATTGTGTCAAACCGTAGAAACTATCACTTTGAAAATTCCCCAGGACCAAAGCTGATATGGTTATAATTATCTTTTTTATTGTTCTGATCATCCTGCAGGGGCGTATTAAGCGAACTTCGAAATGAGAGCAACATTTGTCCCCCTGGTCGCTGACTAGACTGACCTACACCCCAGGGATACTCAGGTATTAATATGCCGCCGATATGGGTCGTGCATTTTCATTCACTCATAACAATTGGTCAATTTTCACCATGCTACTATTAGAATGGTTTCTTCGCAAATTCTACTACATAAATAAGGTCGGTTATTTTAGTTTTTGGTCTTCGAGCTCTATAGAAATGAGGTCATTTTATAAGACAAACATACCAATGGGACGGTTTTTGGTGAGACATCACTATACTTATTGGTAGAGATTTCCGAGCCAACTGTATCAATTAGTACAATTACTCAAAATAGAGACGACCTTTCCCCCATTGGAAGTAGACTTGTACCCCCCCCCCCACACACACACACACACACATCGTTAAGAAAGTAACTGCACTCTTTTTGGACGACGACAACGTACAACCGCTTCATTGAAATTTCATACTGAAAGAGTAAAAGGACGGCCGATAATTTATTTTGAACATTTACGTTAATAGCCGAATATCGTTGCCATAGTGACATTTCACTAAAACAACGATAGAAGTTTCAAAATTGCGTTTACACCCAATGAAATTGTTGATTTTCCTGATGACCATGTCTATGTACTTTTTTAATCCCGTGTGAAACATTTACAATTTTTTCCCTGTTAATTTACCCCATTCCTTATCTCCAAATGCTCAAAGATGACAAAATTGCATCATCAAGAGTAGGAATAAGCAGGTCAATGTTTCCCAGAAACCATCAAAACATTTTGTGCAATCTCTTTTGCAAGGTCATATGGGCCTACCGCGAGGCTACCAACTATTATAGTTCTTGAAGCTGTCACTCGGATCTTGCAAGTTTAACATGCAGTATTTTCCTACTGCAATACAGATCGATATCAGTCATTACAGGTATTTACGTGTTGCACAGCACAGAGACTCAAATCATTCAAGATTTGCCGTACATCTTTCTGCTCTTCTGTTGTTTTGCCTTTCTGACATTCTGTTTTTCTGCTATTCTGCCTTTTTGTTGTCCTGCCTTTCTCCTTTTCTATTGTTCTGCTATTCTATTTTTATGCTTTGCATGTTTCTTGTCTGCCTATTTTTTCTGCTCTTCTGCCTTTTACACCAATCGGTTTAACCCAGCCTTGGCCAAGGTTTATTCTTAACGCCCGATTTGAATGTTGTTATTTAAATATCAAAACTAGTGCTCTTAAACTCACGTTTGCTAGTCAATTTATAGCGAGTGTCACCCTAGAAGCTACTGGTAAGTTTCAAATATAGATGTAGTTGGGATGACAGTCTGGGTATTGGATATAGATACTCTACCTCCCACCACATTCAAACACTACTCGTGTTACGGCACTGATTTAGATAGCCTTATTCCAGTCGTAACCTTTACCCACTTATGTACTCGTTATATGTCTTAGTGGAAAAAATCCCTATCCGGCTAACCAAATAAGATACGGTTTGTTTGCAATCCCAAAGCGAGTGGATTGCAAGATAAAGGCGCGTGCAACTTTCATAATTTATATTTATAGTAGAATTTGCAAACAAACCATTCTAATAGTAGCATGGTGAAAATTGACCAATTGTTATGAGTGAATGAAAATGCACGATCCATATCGGCGGCATATACGTATATACCTGAGTATCCCGGGGTGTAAGTCTGTGTATTCAGCTACTAGGGGGACAAACGTACGTTGCTCTCATTTTAAAGTTAGCTATAACCCTAACCCTGACGTCTGTTTCTAGCCTTCCCCGGGAGGAACTGAAGGAGTGAGGGAAGAGGGAAACAAGAAAAGTCGCAAATTCGGCCCCATGACCCGGGATAGCACGCTACGGCGGTGTCGCTGGCTCGGCCAGCGATTTCGTGCCCATATGAGTCTTGGTTTGATGACGTCATCGCTGGACTCTCTGGACTTAGTGCATTTTTCTCAATTATCACAGTGAGTTTTGGTGAGATTTAGCTGTGCTAAGGTTAATACGCCCCTGGAGGATGCCCAGAACAATAAAACAAAGAATAGCCACATCAGCATTGGCGCTAGCGAATTTTCAAAGTGATAGTTTCTACGGTTTGACACAAGTGACTGTGTCGCGACCAGAGAAGATGAGAAAGAAGGAGATGCCTCGATTTTGAAATCCGATTACCCAGGATTACTCTCATTCAGCAGCTCATTGTTTGGGAAACTTCAAGGGCCGCTCGATTGGACCTTTGAAGTAATCTGTTCAACCGACTCAAGCTTGGCCAGTCGGGAAAGTTTCACAACAGGAATTTACACACTGCTACTAAAACAGTTTATTAATTTTCCAGCTAAAAGTTCTTTGCTGGTCACAGCTGTTTGACCCCATGCAAATTGTCTCTTTTAATTTTAGAACAAATTTAAGTAATGGCGACACAATTTTGACACCTGATATAAGTAGGTACATGCAAGAGCTATTATCTCTGCAAAAATCAGACAAATCCATTGCAGGAATCTTGCCATATAGGCCTACAGAGGTTATGATTTGTACGTTATAGTGCCCTCTATATGCCCATTCTCCATAGAAAGACATGGAAAACTAGATTTTGAAGAAAAATCATATTTGCCCGCAATGAAATTTCGTAAAATTTACACAGGATGTACTTAATGGACTAAATAATCCAAATTAGTTGTCAAAAGTGTGTCGCCTGCGTAATTTTTGTTTTATTCTGGTTTTTGCATAATAAATGAGACTTTCAAACAGCTGTGTGGTGATGAACTCCACGTTTGTTCTGACCGATAATAATTTATTTTAATCGTTGGCGAAATAATTTAGGAAAACTGACTTTTAACGAAAGAAAATAGCAAAATCAAACCTTTTTTCGGTAAGCTAACCTTGATTTAATGTTTTGCGGTCAATAAAGGATTTTGTTATTTTAGCCTAATTTAAACATATCCGGTAAGTTCCTGTGAAATATGATATGATGAATGATTAGATAAAAGTATTTTGAATACACCTCAACCATGCCTGTTTGTGTCCGAAAGTATCCAAAGTGCCAAAATGCTTTGAAAATTTGGGGTCAAAGTTGTCTGTAAGTGATGCAGGAGAGTACGTTCGCTGTACTGGTCACGACCATAGTGTATAGAATCTGTGCAAATACCACTTGACAAATGGGTAATTCGAATATTTCTGGGATTTAAATTTACATACGGGTGTATGTGATGTTCTCCGCCAAGTAGCGGATGAACAGTTTATCTTTTGAAGTAACAGTTGAACCATCTCCTTCTTTCTCACCTTCTCTGGTCTCGACATACATGTACAACGAAAACAGTTTAATCGTGTTTCACACTTTATGCATTCATCTTAATCCGAATTCCGCCAACTTTACATCATGTATTGTGAAGAATACCTTACTAAAGATACATACACATGCATTACAATTCATTGCATGTTATTGCCATGCTACAGAATGTTACGAGGTCTTATACTAGTTTATCGTGTACTTTTGTCTAAGCCACGAGAGTAATTATCTCATTATTGATAATATACTGGCATAAGGTACTCACAGCATTGTTATGGCTGTTTGAATGTTAAAATCTACACACAGGACCGCTAGTGGGGTGAGGGGTGCGGGACTTTGAAAAAGTGGACCTTTTTGTAAATGTGAACATAACCCCTCCCCTAACAAGGTCCTTGTTTTGTCTCATCACCGAAAAGTGGACTTTCTTGTCAAATGTTCTCTAAATTTGGACCTCTTTATCCCTCCCTTTGGGCCTTTTGCTCCTTTTGCGGAATTTGGGGAGGGTGCGACCACAACCCACCTCCGCGCACGGGTCTGCCTATTGACACCAAAAATACCAATGTATTATTGTTGCTGTTGTTGTTATATGTTGTTTTTTTATCAAACGTCTTCGTCATTACATTTTCTGGTCACTATAATTACCTGGTCAATAATTTTATCTTGGGCAGGTGACAAGAGTCAGTGATCCTCGACCATCATTTCAAATAGTTGTACAAATACGATTACAATTGTAATGATTGATGTGTACCCAATCGTACAATAGAACCGGACTTGGGCCTTTGTGTAGCCCTCTGCTACCCTTTCAATACCCTCACTTAAAATGGGAGCTAGTACAGAGAGCAGTGACATTTAGTACAATGCAACTGTCCTTAAATAATTTTGGTATAGACTCTATGCAATAGACCAGTTAACAGCAATGTTTGTAAACATGTTAGGGCCCGGTATCTTGAAATAAGTCGGCCTGACTGTTACACACTGGGCAATTGTATCTGTTAGAATTTTAATACTATGGGCCATAACGATTCGCAGGCAACAAAAGAAGTGACGTAGGATGTTAACTGGTCTATAGGCAGCCGTGCCGTAGGCCAAGAGAGCCACTTGTACGAGTACAATTATTTCACAATTTATTGAATTCCAGAGATGCTCAAATTGTACAGGTGATATGTAAAGCTACTCTCGGGTAAGGGGAGATTTTGCGTTAATAGGGTTATTATATGTACAGTAAAGTATAGCTAACCTGGCTAGATGTACATTTGTGCCCTGTTCAAATCGCCAATTGCAGCGGATATATGAGGCGATAACATACGCGTGTTGGACTTAACAAACCCTTGATATTGCTATTGAAAACTCCACAACTCACCCACTTTTCAGTTGAAGTATGATTGCAGTGTGTATAATCTTTGACTACAAATCAATCTGTTATTTACACAATGCCTTTAGAGTTTACTGTGAAGTATATAATATCATACGGACTAACTGCTAAAAGTGTCCCTAGTCTATTACAGTTACGGATTTGACATTTTTACGTACATTCACAAGCGCTTGTCATTCACGCGTATTACGCAAAGATGAAATTAACGTACATGCTGCGCCCAACAGCACTCAACAAAATTCAGAATGCTTAGATAACAGCAGTAACTATAATGCTCTAACAGCAGCAACTATAATGAAAATATAAGCATTTCCAGGACGTGTATTCAAGCCTAATACCACTATGGGATTTCCAGAATTGGAAGGAAAGCGCAGAAGTATGACAGTCTCGGGGTCACTGCATGTGCATGGCTAAGGTGTTTACTCTCTCAAGAATGAAAAACAATATTTTTTATATGCATGGATTCTTTTCTTAATATGAATATCTAAACACAGTATTATCTTTGTATTCGATAATGTACTTTTAGGAGCGGCGTAATATTGTTTTGCCCTTTCCCCAAACTCGTGCTTAACCCTACGTGTATGTTAACTCATGCGTATGTCCTACACAATGGACCTTTTCATACCAGTTACACAGTGCTTTGGACAAATAATCCACTCATGCATGACATAGTATGCACATAGATTTGCGACTGAATTTCGGAAACGGACTCCAAGTGGATCATTAAGATGTACAAATTACGTAGATGTGAACGGAATTATGAAAATTATGAGTAAATATTACTTTAGGAATTCCCCTATGTTGTTATAGTGGGTCATCAGGAATGAACAACGATTTGGTTATCTCGGTGAACTGTTTGTAAAAACGATTTGTTGTTTGTTCGGTTTACCAGTTCATAGTTATGCTGGGAAGTTGGGGAGGGGGTCGGATAGGACGCGCACACCCCTCTGCTTGCCCTTAAAATTTGTGAAGAGCCCCACATACAGGACATGTGTATTCTATTTTGTATCCAAAAGGTGAAAGAGAACTTTAAACAATGAACACGAATTATTGTAATCATAGATTTTACGTGAAATTGTTTAAAATGATCCTCTGACCCAAGCACACGCGCCTATCAAAACTTAGATTGTATTTCCCATAACAGCTCCCCAGATTTTGCTTGGGTCCACGAGGCAATTGGGAATAAGTATATTGACCAGGGATACAAACACGTTGACAGCAGAGGGGCTCGAACGCCACCCGCCCTGCGCTCATTACGCAACACGTGCTTACAAAACACGGCCCACTGATACAAAATTTCAACACATTAGTAATGTGTTATATCACCACAAATTGTCCTATTGGAATGGTTGTCTTACAAAAAATTATACATTTCTAAAGTGATTTAGTGCTCGTAGACAAAAACACGAAAATAATCGACTTATTTTATACCACTGGCCAAAAAAGCTTTCTTATAGCAGCATGGTGAAAATGACCCATGGTTGTAAGAGGATGAGAAGGCGACCTATATCGGCGGCACATTATATACATTGTATTGAGTACCCCTGGGTTGTAGGTCTGTGAAGCCAGCATCTAAGGGAACAGACGTTGCTCTCATTTCGCAGCTCGCTTGATACGCCACTGCAAGATGCCCAGAACAATAAAACAAAGAATTATAATAACCATATCAGCTTTGTCGCTAGAAAATTTTCAAAGTGATAGTTTCTACGGTTTGACACAATATCCTATGCAAGCGAGTGTCTCGACAAACAGTTCAATCGTGTTTCACACTTTCTGTATTCATCTTAATCCAGATTCCGGCAAACTTATCATCATGTATTGTTAAAAATACCTACCCATGACACATTAAGCATTACAACTCATTGCTTGTTATAGACATGTTATATGTATGACTTATGTATGTGATGACATGTGTGTGGTAATTGAAGAAAGAAAAAATCTCACTGTGAGTTTTTCACCCCGCATGTTTGATGGTTCACAGAATGTTGTACGGCCCTGTTTATCCTGTACGTTTGACTATGTCACAGAACTCATGATGAGAATTAAAATGTATGTTACGTCACCTTCATCCATCAATGATGAAGTCACGAGAGTAATTATTTAATTATTGATAATACATGTAATTGTACTAACAGCATTGTCAAGATACTAGTGTATTAGTGTTGTTATTGTTGTTGTCGTATTTTGGATTTATCAGACGTTCGTCTACGTCATCAAAATTGCCGGTCACAAATTGCCATTATTTCCAATTAGTATCGGTATAGATTATAACACATCATGGTGATTCCAGTGTGGTCAAACAAATACAAAATATAATTTGATTGAAAAAAATCGAAAACAAAATGAACTCTGAGAAATTATAACCGCCTGTTTGCCTTGAAGTATCTATTACATACGTCACCACATGGAATGTCCTAACACATAAAATGAACTGTGTGGAACAAAATAATGTAAGACCACTCTAGGCATCAAATCTTTAAATGATAGGACAGTTATTCGACTCAGAAAGCGCTGATCCACTTGATCTTATGTTATTATGTCCTACTTCCGATTCATACTGTTACTAAAATGGTCAGCATAGCTAGTCAGCCAACGCTGGATAGGGATTTTTTAACGGTTTTTAGTCCCGCGGTAGGTTTTGATGGTTTCTGGGACACATTGACCTGCTGATTCCAGACCTTGATGATGCAATTTTGTCATCCTCGAGTATTTGGAGATAGGGAAGGGAGAAATTAACAGAAAGAAAATTTGTAAATGTTTCACATGGGATTAAAAAGGTATATAGACATAGACATGTTCATATGGTTCTAAGAATTAAGAAAAAGGTATAGTTTCTATATCTACGCCCGTTTGTGGTTGCACGACAGGCCAAAACTGTTGACGGTTACCAAGGGGTGAACATTTATATTGATCCGATTGGTTTCAAATAGAGGCCAGAGTGCTGATCCCTATGGGCCTTAACACTTAATTTCCCCTTAATTATATTCCCAATGTCAAACAAATCACATAACATGTATTTTGCATTACTATCTAAAAGCATGAAGAATTTGAGCCCATTTGGAGAGAGATCTGTGCATATAATTTTTCACCCCATGGTGACCTTGAACGATTTTAGGCCGACTGTGTTAAAAGTAATTGTTCTAGATATAGCAAACTTTACTTTATGAATCCTTAGAACCAGATGAACATAACAGCACCTTTTTTATCCCGTATGAATCTTTTGCAAATTTTAAATTACCCCACTTCCATATCTCAAAATGCTCAAGATGCAAAAGTTGCATCATCAAGATTTGGAATCAGCAGGTCAATGTTGCCTAGAAAGCATCAAAACATTTCGTACAGACTCTTTTGCAAGGTCATATGCAAGATCTATGGTTTTACTGTTAGAATATGGTGGATTTAATTCAGAGAGAAGATAAGAGAGACGTTGCACACTATTACTGGGGAATAAGAGCGGAAAATTTGGTATGAGAGAGTATGCACAGGTTTGCAGCCTGCTGGTACAGGCGGAGACAGGCGGACGGACAGACGGCGCGGTGACAGCTAAAAAAGGCTTTATTTTATTCGGTCCTTCGAGGAATGAAAGACATATTAATTCGAAGTCAAGCAACTCTTTCCCCTCTTGGTCAATCGACAAGACAAATCCTTTTCTGGTGTGTCAGTTTGGTTCAGATTATAGTTGTTTCATTAGACTTTGGCCAAGATTAACGTAAAAAAATTTGGCCAAATTACCGTAAAACCTAAAGGTCCTTGATCCGTGACAATTTAGGCTACAATAATTTTGAAAAATCGGGTATAGTACTTGATATACCGTAGAGAAAATGCTAGACTTAAACTATGCTCGCATTTTTTTAAAGAGTACTTCGTGAATATCCCCCCGATTACCCGTTTTAATCTTGTTATTAGTCTTAGCTTTTTTCCGCCTTTAACCTTTTTGGAGTATGGCAGACACTGCACACCAGACTGCAAGTTCATTTCCCGGATTTTACCCAAATTGAACTACGCCCTCTCGCATTATGTCAGTCATGTTTCATAAAGGATAATTGCTTAAGGGTCCTGTGATTGGTTATCTTCCCTGTGTGCAAAATTAATTTCTCTATGTGAGGACGCTGTGAGAATGTTATCATTAATACTTGTATGCAAGAACACAAATATGATGTTACATTTTAGGCCATTCATCGTACGTTTCCATTGTGATAAACGTACATTGTGTTATTATCGCAAGTTGTCAGTCACGAGACATTAGAACTTCAACTATTCAGACTTGCAATATTTTGCGATCCTAACTTAATAAAACCTAGCATAGCCTATGTATCAAGGAGACACATGAAGCTCTGCAAACAGACATGAATACACGAATTTCATTGATAGAACAGAACAGAATAGAGGTGTTTGAAAGAGAACGATAGACGCCACATTATGTAACGCTGAGGAATTAAAGTGAGGTGACACTTAGTCAGTTTGGACAATTCAATTAAATCTATTTGGAATGCAATGGCAAGATTTACCCTGATAGCGGAAACAATTCAAAACACTGAGCACATCTAATAGATCAAACTCCTTGGAAGTTAATAATCAAATTATAGGTTGTTTCCTACCTCTCTCTCTCTCTCTCTTTCTCTCTGCAAACTGCTTGCATGTTCATTATCCGTGTTGTTATCGTTGTTGTTTTGTTGTTATTGTTTCATTTAAGAAGGAATAGTTTCATGAATTTTGCTTATTAAGTAGAAACCATACCCGAAATATGTTCCAGTTTAAATTTTACAACAATGCATAGATAAAATGCAATATTCTTGCCAACTAATTTTTTTAAATATCTAATGGCCTTAATGCCCACTTTATTCTCTTCGTTATTATTTTGGCTCCAACAGCGATATTGAGTAAGTTCATTCTTTTAATGCTTCGCATTTTATTATGGCCATATGTTTTCATGCCTCCATACATTGCATACATACATACATACAGAAATACATACATAAATAAACACATACATACATATAAATAGATATCACATATAATGTACGCATACAAGATAATGAACTAAGGCATGGAAAAAATAAGATAATGAACTAAGGCATGAAAAAACACATTTACAACGTGCTTCCATTTACTCCTATGTATAACTCAAGTAACCAGTGGTAACTGGTTGTTTATTTCTATCAAATGATTCATACCTGATCTAGGGATCCGTCAAAATCCCCTCGTACTAAATCCGTTCATTGGTATTTGACCCCCCCCCCCAAGTTCACATTACAAAATCCACAAGACTTTAACAGACAAACGGAAGATAAAACATTGCAGGTTGTCGTAAGTTATTAGCCTAAAATTATGAGTAGAGGAAAGCACGATAAAAGACCGGGGATAAAACAATATTTTAAAAGATATGTTTTATTGTTACAGCAAAATTCAAAACAATGAACAACAATGGACATGATAAGGAGTCACGGGATACATCTGTTAGATTGCATCAACTTTTTTTTTTTAATTTGAACATGATTCATCGATCTTTGACACTTGCAATGGGGTAATGTGAGGTAGAGTTACGTAATAGCCTTGCTTTTCAAAACCAGTAAACCAGTGTGAAAGTAATCATAGTCCGGCAGGTATCATAGTCCGGGCTCCATAGACGACAACGGAATAAAGCGTTAAACCAATGTTGTGTGAAGAGTCATCTGAATCGATTGCCCTATTGTTCACCATTGTTCCAGGACTGTGAGCCCGAAGGACTATATCTCCTGCCACACCGGAGCAAACGAAATTGCACAGGATGTACGAAAATAGTAGTAAAATAGCAATGCGTCATAAATTTGAACAATTTACAGTATTTTGAAATTATAGCACCAACTTCAAGGGTTATGTTTTGGGACATATTTAAATCTTCTGCATGGTCGATTTTCATGACTACATTCATGGATGCGTGAACACGTTTTTAATATTATCCTATTTTTGATTGGTGCGTTTATCATTAAATATCGACGAACCTCATTTATAATTAATACAAAAGGAAATTAGCTTATATCTTCATCCGACAATAAAAGGTTATAATGAATATTTAGCGACCTGACCTGATTCACTCTCAAACCAATTTTACTAATGACTATCGTTATGGTATTGAACAGAATACGTTTTCAGAAATCGAAATTCCTATGTTTCTAGAATACATAATTGCAGAGCGACGATCTTTAAGGGAGGGGTATGGGCCTGAACAGTGAACTTTGAAATATTTATCTTAATTTCTTAAATAGTGGTATATACATGTTAGATATCATATTGTGCTCATGTCACAAAATTTTTAAAATCCATGTCAATTTTTGCGCTGGTTGCCATGGTACAACGTAAGGCCTCTGCTTGGCTTAAACACTAGAACGGATTTAACTATACTAACCATGCTACTGCGAGAAACCTGGATAACATGTGCAGAGGGTAAATACGCATTGAACCATGAAGCCAATATTTAAAATCTGTTACCATGCACCGGTTCTCGACCAATCGCAAAATTTCATGGCGTATTTGAATTTGGGAACACAATTTTGAAAATCGTCTTCATGGTTCCTAGCCTATATGTGCTTATAGGTGTGGCCAATTCATTTTCCATAGCAATGTACGTTCTCTAGTTACCTTTCGTTTTCTGTTTGATGTTTGCGTATTTTATCGAAACGAGTTATAGACCCCCTCGAACGATTAGACAAAATTGAGGGCGCGTTTGATGTGAAATATGGAATTATTTTACATTTCATTTTATACTGTTATCATATTTATATTAATGAAATAATCATCAAAATAGGTGCATCCATGTCCTGTAATTAATTTTTAAAAAATAATTTCCTATATATCTCAGGATGAGGAAAACAATAAAATCTAAATTCACTTACCCAGTGACATTTTTACTTTTAAATATGGAAAAGATAATAGAGTTTATTTATTTACTTCGACTTTTCCGATATAAATAATATCTTTAAATATCTTAATATACCCCTTTAAAGTTTTCAACATGGTAAAATATAGGAATTGTGCATTTGTTGTGCAAATTTTTTGCGTACACGTGCTTCCTTTTGATCATGCATATCTTGGGAACCGATTGCGATCGAATAAAAAGCTTTTTTTTTTTTTTTTTTAAAAATCGTAAAAAATTTAGCCCTTGCATTATCTCATTTTCTTAATTAGAATTCTTTTTTAATCATGTTCGACCCCATACCCCATTACAGGAATTTATATTGGCATGAATCTTGGCACATATCAAGAATATCGCTAAATAAGACGTACCAGGTGCTTTTCATGGTCATTGGAGCAATGTGTGTCCCAACTTGTCCACTTAATTCTGGCATGGGAGCTGTCCTGTCTAATCACTGACTGAGTGACTGACTGACTGTTCAGGGAAACTTTCCACATCAAAATTACAAGGATAGTATCCATGCTTAGCATGTACATGCAAGATCAGAATATTACGTGTGATAGCATGCAGGGAAGCAGTGGTCAATCTAGAAGGACGGTGGTCATCGTTATTTTGCAAATTTATTAAGAAGGAAATTGACCGAAATCCACCCAAGCAAAACACTGCACATCAAGGCTAACACAGTGTGTACTTTCAACCTGTATAATAAGAGACTGTTGTTCGCTATCGATATGATCGATATTTTGGTTGTATTTCCAACCAGAAAACTAAGTTTCTGATTTTGCGATCTTTAACTTCTATAAAAAGTTATTTTATAACTTTTTTTCACGGATTCTCACGGTAAGTATAAGGTTATCTGGGCGAGCCCTAGCCGCTTGTCTTTTTCTTTTTTTTGCATTTTCTTCATCTAGGTTAGATGTTTCGCATAATTGTTTTCCTCTCTCTCTCTCTCTCCCTCTCTCTCTCGCAAGATCACAACCAATTCTAGTCTTTCTTCATCTCTTTAATGTTAAGGCTGACGTGCACGTTCAATGTGTGATGCAACCTTCAACTCTCAAGCGTAATTCCGGTCCTCAAGGGGTTATTTTGTTAAAGCAATACCTTTCTCAGAAATGCATGATATTTAAAATAATGAGCTGTTAAGACGATTATGGCTAAATACACTAGATCCATGCTCACAGCGCCTTGATTACTACCTAAAGAGGCAGAGCTTTGTTGTTTGTCAGAATAGACTATTACTAATTTAAATCCGGTAAGGTAAAAGGAAAACATAGGTGGTCCAGTTTTGCTCGCCCACGAGAATTTAGTCTTAGCCATGTGCCAGCATCACTAGGAATGCTTTCCCCCCATGTCCGTGTTACCGTGTGTTTCACGGTCCTAGCAAGATAGTCTTATAAATGAGCCACATCCACCCCTGTCTCGGCTAAAACATTTACCCAGAAGGCATTTGCAGTTTCATTAAAACAGTCATGTGTTTGTTATTACAGGGTGTCACAAAAAGACCCATATCATATCGAATAAAACTAATACAAAATAATCAAATGCACTTTTCCCTGCGATTTGTACTTTTCTGAGTGTCTTGATGGAAATATAATGATTCAAAGACGCTGAGACGAAAGTAATTCAGTACTCAACCTTGAAAAGACATTAACTTTAGTGGTACTCGTCATCCGAGCAATTTCTAATCTTCGATAACGAAATAAATGACTCAACATTGAGTAAGAACTTCGAGTCAATTTGAGTAAACTAAGGTTGGATATTACGCGGCTGCAATAAATAATTTAACTAAACTCCAGAGAAAGGCATAGTGCAGAAAGAGGTGAAATAAATGTTCTAAAAGAGATATGGAAGAATTTCTAAACTCATGGGTTTGCAAGATATTTCTGGGTAAGAATTCCTAATGATAATGGAAGAGTTCCATGTGTATGCACAAAAGAAAAGACATTTACCCATTAGCGTTTAACTGCAGCATAAATTCCTTGTTTAAATATCCTTCTCAATCATAAAAAATAACCCTCTCGCCTTCTCTTCAAATAACAAATTGTAGTTGTGGCACCATTTGGTCTGTCAAGTCAATGGAAGCTCAGTTGAATATACATTGTAGAAATCACACATGTAACGGGTGAGGGCATTTAGACTAATTTACTTATTTCACTTGTACTGCCTTGCATTGGAAATATTTGCTTAATCTGTCCTTAATCACATTACATAACATCTTTAAAATAATCAATCAAATCTGGTAATTTAATTCTTCTCAATTATATATGCCAATATTCCTTTAGTATTGCAGTATTGCTAACTGTGGACAAAATATGTTGCATCATTTTATTATAGTTATTGTTTGGTTACTTTGTCAATAATTGTTTTTATGTATGAAGGCGGCATTGTAAAAAATGTAGTATGGGTTTGGGTCGGCTTAAAAACTTAACCCTCGTTACCGTAATGTAATTGACATTTTACGCTACTTTTTATGCAAAAACAAACATCCACCGGTTATAGACGAAACATAAGATACAGGGTGATCTCAAAGTGACGGATATAGGGATTGACAACCACCGCTTCGGGAGAGAAGTACCAACATGCCTAGTACGACACAGGAATATCACAGACACTTGATTTTCGTACCAATGGATCCGATTTCCTTTGATACCAAATTGAGTACCAACATGCCTAGAATTACGTCACAATGACGTCATAAATTTCGCTTATCAGCAAACTGTCAATTTCCATAGTACACAGTGTAGAAGAGAGGAATATTCATTTTTTCACCAAAAACAGCTAAGAATATCCGATTGTCACGCGGGTTTTGGCTCGACCTTAATAGGAAATGATTAGTTTTTATAAACTTAGAGCGTTTTAGTGCAATAATAATGTTTTGAGTCAGTAAAATTACGATATATCAATTATCCATCCTATATCCAATATTTCCATGCTTTCCTCAACTTAATATAAATATTGGTACTATTTTTATGCCAATGGGAAGAAGAAACTCTGAGCTATCCTGTGGTAGCAAATGTATAGGAATCGGATGTTCAGTAAAGATTTTTTTTTTTTTTTTTTTTAGCGCAGTGTGGCATGACCTTGGCATGAACACGGAGCTCGTACCATGAAACATGGGGTGAATACGGGGTGAGCACGGGGTGAAACACGGGGTGAAACACGCCGATTTGAAAAATTTGGGGTGAAATATAAGGGTGAAATTCCAAAATTTTTCACGTGTTGCTAGGGTGAATCTGGTCCTTTTCACGGGGTGTTTCAGGGCGAGAATCACGTTTTATTTTTACCCGGGTAGTACGACACAGGAATATCACAGACACTTGATTTTCGTACCAATGGATCCGATTTCCTTTGATACCAAATTGAGTACCAACATGCCTAGAATTACGTCACAATGACGTCATAAATTTCGCTTATCAGCAAACTGTCAATTTCCATAGTACACAGTGTAGAAGAGAGGAATATTCATTTTTTCACCAAAAACAGCTAAGAATATCCGATTGTCACGCGGGTTTTGGCTCGACCTTAATAGGAAATGATTAGTTTTTATAAACTTAGAGCGTTTTAGTGCAATAATAATGTTTTGAGTCAGTAAAATTACGATATATCAATTATCCATCCTATATCCAATATTTCCATGCTTTCCTCAACTTAATATAAATATTGGTACTATTTTTATGCCAATGGGAAGAAGAAACTCTGAGCTATCCTGTGGTAGCAAATGTATAGGAATCGGATGTTCAGTAAAGAAAATCACAGAGGGTGGTAACCACCTACTACCTTCGGGAGTTTTGTTAAAAAAATGGCTCGGGTAGACGAGTGTTAACCGTCGGTTGACCGGCAGCATGGTGGTTGAACCAAAGAGAATTATCACTTAAGTGACCAAGGGTTTTCTTTTCCGTTAGTGTCTAGGGAACCTCCATACGGAAACCAATTTCCCTAGAGAATTTATGCACATAATTTATACCACATGTGAAGGACAACACCAAATCAGCATTTTTTTTTTTATTTGGGCTGTAAGTTAGGGGTAAAACGTTGTTTTTCAAAACATGCAAATATTGAGCAAAAAGATGGTAAACGCCAATGAGCGCTGCGCTTACATCATATACTTTGAAAACTAATTTTATATTTACATCTACTCTAGAAGATCTATATTACATACAAAACCAAACTTTAATTTCAAGCAATCCTGTGTTAAAAAATCATAAAATTAACAATGGTAAATGTAACAGGAGTTCCTATTTCTTAAAGTGGGGTGCCACTTCGCACTTTACCTGAGCAATTTTCAGTACTTTACTATCGTTTTCTCGTGCATCTATGGCGTGTATCATCAATAAATTTTGAAAAGTTGGGGCAGGCCCTTCCACTTTCAAATGTGGAGGGGCCATGTCCCCTTGCCCCTCCCCGGTCCCGGTTCCGCCGCCGCTGCACGTTTCAAAAGCTATGTCAAAGACAAATTAATAAAGGAATCCTCAAAGTAGTCCATACCTTCCAGGAGAATTTCTTCATTATGTTCATGAAATATATACCTTACTACACTGATCTAAGCAGAGAAAAATTGCACCTAAACTTGCTATTTACCAAAATAAATACAAATATCTTCACAAATGGTTTACATACCAATCCGCTTTTAATTACTTCAAAACCGTGTAAAATGCATGGCGGTGCACGGGGGTAGAGGGGGATTTCAAACAATAAATTTCGTTAAAATAGGGTTATTTTACCTGTATGAGTTAATTGCGTAATTGTTCGCCCTCACTAAGATTTTACCCTGGCACCGCCCCTGAAAAAGTGCATGACATCAACATACACCAATGATACACGTATGTACGTTGCCATGATGATATGCTTTCACTGCAACTTTTACAATACAACTACAATACAAGCATTTATAAAGCGCTGTTGCATCTAGATCGTAGGTCTTTACAAGGAAATGCGTGGTAAACCAAAATGAACAACAATTTAAAAAAACTTTCTTTAGGTTTGAAAAGTACTCGTACTACAATCCATGAGAGGATCAGGCAAGTAATTTCTACATGCGTGTGGCAGCATAACGAAGAGGTCTAGGTTCAGCCGATTGCAACGGTGACGACATTCACATAGTCAAACAAAATACGATCCTTGCCGCAAATACAATCAAAATAATCTGGAACACCCTTATTTCTGCCATTACAGACAATCCATTTCCTGCCATATTCAAAGAACACATTCACAAACACATTCTCAAGCAATATGACCTCACCACATAGTACTCGTATCATTTGATTACGGCTATACAGTACAAACAGCAAATGAACTAGATAATGTTCTATACTTCATCAAATCATGCAAATACCATGATATCATTGTAAACTTGACCTCATTTATGTTTAAGCCATTATTACTTTACGTCAGTACGACCTGAATCACGTCCTATCCTCATATTCCACGTTTCAAGTAAAGTAGTGCAAGGCCACGTGGATTCGTTCTAGAGTCGGTTTATCACTTGAAACTTAAGTTTATCAGTGATCATTTTAATTGTTGTTATTATAAATTTAAAAAATTTACATTTTCATGTTGGTTCTATTTTCCCCCTGCTCTCATCCAGTCGCTTGGTAGGTCTAATGATAGGCATGACTTTTCCATCAGTATCTGATTCACTTCACATACCGGCTTGTACGACTTAAGCTGTCCCACATTTAAAAAAATAATGTTATCGTATTAGTTCCACACTAATTGTATTGAACATCAAACATTAGTAGTGAAATTATATCTACCACAGTGGTTATTTTATTAAATTTCATCATCCTCAAATCAACTAAGTAGCATCAAGCATCACAATATCCTACCTTATTCATCTCCGTTTCCTTCCTCTTCTATCCCCATACTCCTCCGTCATGTTCGTTCATCTACTCGTTTTACTTTAATCTCTATTTGTCCAAGTCAAAAGACCAAACAGGAATAAAGAAAGAACATAAATAGGACCAAATAAACTTTTTTGCAATCCAATTTCTGAGAGGTATCTATGAACATCCTAAAAGTTTCGCCTTGTGGAAGAAAGACTTGCTTACAACCAAGTAAAAAAAGCAATCTATTGGTCTTGAACGGTGACCGCTTCTTCCACCTGGAGCTGACGCCTCTGGGCTGAATGGCGATGTCTCAACATATTGAGACCAGAATCGGAGATCCAAGGTTCCTTACCGCAGATCAGGAAACTATATGGTTGTGGAACAGCATCACAAGACAATGGAACATCTCTTCTCTTGGTCTGCCCTGTTGGGAGCAACAATGCCAACAACGACCCTTTGCGAAATTCAGTGGAAGCAGTCAGACATTGTACCCTTTTCTGGCTAGATTATATTTGAGAACAACTGTGGACACGAGAAGAAGAAAGAGAAAAAGAAAAAGGAAATGTATTTAAAGTATTAAACAATTAATTTCTGTGCATTAATATTGTTTGTGTACATGAATTTGTGTTTTGGACATTCCAAAACATTGAACCAATAATTTGATCAAAATTGTAAAATAAATTATGTTGTTACAAACTGTAATCATTTGACGTGCACAAGACTCATTTGTTTGTGTGTAAAGGGTATTTATGATCTTGCCATCCATATGATACCGTAACAACATGCACTAATAACATGTTACTCATGCATCTAGTTTATTGATAAGATGCACCAGTAACATGCATTAATAACATGTTACTCGTACATGTTATCAACTAGTTTATTGATAAAATGCACGAGGAACATCCATTAATAACATGTTACTCATGCATCTTATCAACTAGTTTGTTGATAAGATGCATGAGTAACATACATTAATAATATGTTACTCATACATATCAACAAAGTAGTAGACTGTGATTTGGCAACTCCACCCCAAAATGGTTAACGGAAGACGATGAGTGATCTTCAATCTCCACTCACCATTTACGAATATCCCCAAAGCGTCTACAAAAACACAATCAAATATTTGGACTACTTACTATCACACATTGTAGCTATTGTTTCTTCAGTTTTCGTGTAATTTTAGTAGGCAATTGAATTATGATGCTTCTCTCATCTGAATTTTTGTTAATTGATATATTGCTTACACTTATATCATTGATAATGTTTTGAAATTTGCCAGCATGATCATAACCCAATAAAACGCGTTTACGTGTGTCTAATGGGTCGATGTTACACTGTGTAATGTGGGTGTGATGAATACGGCAAATTGTTCGGTGCAATTTGCAGTAATAAGATTCAAGGTCTTGCAATAATACGCGTGTACTACATGGTCTACGTGAAATAAACATTGGCTACTAATTGAAGAAATAAGTGTTGGGAGGAAGTAACATTTTGTCTTCCTCATCCGATACTGTCAAAAAAACATTAAAGTACACGGTAATTGGAATGATTGGACTGTAACAATAATGCCTTTCCTGTTTGAGTGACGTTTAAGTACACAGTTTTCGGACTGCCAGTTGATTGAGAAGTCTGGGTTTTTGAACAGCAAGGTCGTGTTATACAAGTAATCCGTCTACTGATGTCAGAAGGGCTGGCTTGCTTTAAAAAGACCTGTCTTTGAATAGTGATATGGATACAAATTTTAGTTCTGAAAATGAAAAAAAGAAAGCATCATTCACCAATTGCA
>JAMKCH010038157.1:0-14275 GCA_023653785.1 Ophioderma brevispina | reverse complement strand
AACTTCATTACCCTGTTGACAATATAGAGTAGATACTGTTATGATGGAAATACCGGGTAAATGTTGTAAAAGAGAAAATTACAAAGTGGATATGTGAAACCGTCTCTTGGAATAAAGCTAAATGCACTGCATAACTGAGGATGCATGAATATATTGATTGTATTATGACTCATGATTTCGTTGTCAAAATGAAATAAACCTGAAATATGCAGGATATGAATCCAAAATCAGAATCTGAGGAGGTATGGATTTAACCACGAAGGAGGGGGACTGTACATACTGTATCCATAAACCAGATATCCAGTAAATGCCAATGCAGAATTCATAATTCGGGGAATTATAATGATCGATAATGCTCATAGGGACAAGATTTCATCGGTTATTGTGGATATTTCTCCCTGGATGCAAGGATTAAACAATGGTATGTGTGAAGGTGCGTGGTCACGTTTTTTCCTATTAGGCCAAAAGTATGTCGGCTTACGCTCGCTAAGGTTTTCAAATCGCATGTTTTACACATACGTTTTTTTAAGGAAAGTTTTCACTTTATTTAATCGTGGCCGGACCTAAAAATGTCGCGGGAAATAGGTTCATCGTTCTCCCTTTAAAATTTTACAGGAGACATTTTTGTATTTTGAATACACGCACGAACCACTATAACCATAAACCAAAATTAAAACAAAAAGGTTACATTTACAACATGAAAACCTGGGTAGCTGTAGCGCATAGCCTTATTGACTTTTAAAGGGGAATGCAACGAGAGATTTTTGAGGCACCCAAAATGGGTCAGAATAGTAATTTTATATAGTTAGATACTCAAATATATATCTTCCCTTGTATTTCGCTACAGACAGGCCTTAAAAGAGAGGAAAAAGAGGATTTTGATTTGATTAATTTCAATGTAAAACATAGCTGAATTTTCTATTTGCACCTATACAAATTAGAATTTCACAATTTTTTACAACGAAATTTATAAGCTTAATCCTTTTAGATGGGGATATTTTGATGGAAACCTACATCCGGGAAAATAAGTTACTGTCGATTTTTTCAAGGACAACGCCCAGTGTGAAATCTCTCGTGGCACCTTAATTGGCTCTATAGAAAAGCATGCTTTGATTTTTCTGTCGTATACGACAGAAAAATCAAAGCATTATATAAATTATTCATCTTATTACATAAAAGGCGGTGTATTCGCTTAATATTCACTTCATTTAAATAATGACAAAAATTCGAAAAAAAATGGGGGCGCTGTCCTAGAATGCCTTTTTTAAAATGAAAAAAAATGAAATTTACGTCGAATTAAATGTCCTATGAAACAAACTGAAATTCATGCCCAGATACTTTACAACAAATGTTACAGTAGAAATATACTATGATTATGATTTAAGCGTAGATTCAAATAAACAGGGCAAAACACAAATAAATACATATAAAGAAAACGCACAAAAAAAACAGATACAAAAGAACTAGCAAGTTTCGGTTAGGGTTAGGATTTTGACAAATAAAAAAAAAACAATACTGAACAAAAATAAAAAAAATAAAAAAAATAAAAAAGATAAAAAAAAGTGAAGGAATAAATGAAATAAAAGTAGCTCAACCATGCATGAAAGAATAAGATAACCAGTTCCAAAATTTCAAAAAAATTCAAAAACAAGAATTTATATTGTTGAAAAATGTATTGAAATACTAGCAAGTTATACAAAATAATAAAAAAAGTATGACATTCTTGTGAGATTCATACCTTACACTAGAAAAAAATAAACACAATACACAAAACTAGAAAAGGAACGAAACAAAATTAACTCGTTGTAAATGGGTATTAAACATCGTTCACTTTTCATGTGATTTTTATCAAACGCAAATCTATTCTAAATTGTGCTCATTTGTAATACCTGATTTGTATTTTTTTCCTGCATTGTTTTGCGCGAATGTAGCGAATGTATCCAATAATACGCCATTGTAAAAACTCGGCGAAAGCAGTGGCTTTTCTGGGTTACGAATGGCGTGTTATTGTTACGTTCGCTCCATTCGTGCAAAAGAATGGAGCGAAAAAACAATAGGGTGACGTCACCAGATGTGTGTAAATCGTAATACGGAGAAAGTGATGAGTCAGAGTTGTACTTGATGTGGTACTCGGCCGCAGATTGCTCCTGGTTTTATCTGATGAATGTATACATAAAGAAGGGAATGGGGGAGGTAATTCCATCCCTAAAAAGGGGACACGCAGGACTGAATAATTATCGTGGCCCATAACAATTAGCTCGTGTGTTGAAAAAGTTTTTAATCGTATAATTGGCAAACTCAAATTACTTACATTATTAGATGTACAATAATGTTCTTACGGAGGTCCAGGGAGGTTTTTTCGCCAAAGATCATTCGGTGTGAAGACAACATTTTTATGTTTAAAAAGTATTGCCTCTATTAGAAAATATCATGGTCTGAACACCTATTTGCATTTCTGGACTTCCGACGGCATTGACTCTGTTTGGCGGGCTGTTGTTTAACATTCTATATGGAACGTTGGAATTAGAGGAAAAATTTGGCAGGCTAAAATATGATATTCAAACACTAAAGCTAAAGCTATATGGGATGATATTCATACGGATTTCTTTGACCAAGATCTCTGGAGTTAAAGCAGGGTTGGTATGATAACCTGTGTTATTTACATTTTTATTAATGAGTTGCGTAAGATGCTGCTATAAAAAATAAAATCTATATTATGTATCTAATATCAAGATAAATGTTTAAATGTGGGCTGATGATATTGTTTTAATAGCCGATAATGCCAACACCTCCAAATACTTCTTGATACGGTCTAACTTTGCCTCCAAAGTGGAGGTGGAGTTTTAATCATGAAAAATGTGGAGTTCTTATAAATGGTAAACGTGTCCATAGTCAACTAAAGGATTTTTTTAGACTCATAGGTAATGGTGCAATAAAAGAAGTTATGAATATAATATCTTGGTGTCATAATAAGTAGAACTTAACAGATCATAAAGCATATTGAACATGTTCTAAAAAGTGGTAATAGGCTAATTGCATAGTGATGTCTTCCTTGGGATCAATAGTGATTATGATAGCGTTATTATGGCGATATTTAGGGAAAAGATTGTGTCCCTCATGGATTATGCCATGTATAATGTTTGCATATAGTAGTTTGATATGATAAACTAGAAATCTTCAAATTCTGATGGGTCGTCGATCTACAGGCCAGCCGTACACTGCTAAGAAGCAATATTAGGGGACCTTGGCTGGTATACATCAAATCATCCAGCTAAACAAGAATGTATTATGTTCAACGCTTACAGAATATGACCGATGATAGATACCGAAGCTCATTTGTTAATATTTTATATGATTTTAGTACAAAACAAAATGAGTTATGCCATGGAAATGGTCAGAGTACTGTAAAAAGTGGCTCTAGTAATGCGGTCTGATTCATTGTTCGGATAACCCCGTAAATACAAAGTGGTCTATGTCATATGTAGATATAAGTAAAAACGTGCATAACGTTAATTGGTATCAGACATATTGAGTTCAAATCTACCTTGAGATTATATATTCAAAAAGTGAGCCTTGCATGGCAAAATTATCTTTTATAAATATGATTTAAGGTGCTTCTTGAAAATTCAAAGCCAGGAAAACAAAATACACTAGTTTGGCGAGTAAACAAAAGGAATTGGAAAAATTATTTGGATTCTGATGAATGTAAGCTCTGTACCAGTCTCCTGAAGACTTGGTACATTTCGTGTTTTTCAGTGAAGCCCTACACGCTGTATGTTATGATGAATATAAAAAAAGGCCCAATATAAATTGTATCAACATGGGTACTCTAATTATTGGAATGGCATTCGTTTTTGGTGGTAAACTTCATCAAATTAAGATGTTTCTTTTCTTCAAAGGTCCACGTGATGTAGAATTAAATTTTGATAATCTCAGCAATATCATACCTTAAAAGGGCACATCTGCTGGTGTAACTCTTTTAAAATACATCTATGTGTGGTCAAGAAATCTTTGTTCTGAACGGTCACTATGGTGCCTCTGGGATTAGCAGTGGGTTTTATGCTTTCCAACATTGTCCATCAACGAGGCTTTTTGGGTTTGTTTTTTAGACACTCCTCCACGCTGTTATGTATGATAACAATGTATGGGGAAATGTACGATAATAGAGGCACGAGTCGGTAGTGGTCGAGGCGGGTGCCTTACTGAATTGTGTGAAAGGTTACTTATTATGGTGATTTCCTTAATCAGATGGGCATTCTCTCGGTTATGCGGGGTTTCTGTGCTTGCACGTGGAATGTCTTCGTATAATAGTTTTTCTTATTGTAATTTTATAATATGATATTGTTCGTTTTGTTATTTTTAAATGTGGGTGCACCTGATTTGTAACTCAGAGTGCCGCCGTTCTGAAGGTGTACTTTTAGCCCAATAAACTAAATAATAAAATAAAAATGGATAGGAATAAGTTCTGCTGAGGCCCATGGGTGCGGAAGTGGATTGGTTCTGGATATTGGCGTAGGCGCAAGGTTGAGCCGGAGTGTTAAAGTTGTTGGAGTGCTAAACGGGATGTCTGGAGCAGAAGGAGGGTCACTCGGTGTGGTAGGGGAGCACAGAAAACTTGGAGCACTTGAGCAGGTTCAGAGTGCCGGTGGAAAGCTTGCTTTCTAACAATAAATCTTCCTCCTGACTTCTAATAATTCTTCTTTCCCTTCGAATAATATTTCTTTGATGTGCACTCTGCCTCTTCTTACGATCGACGGGCTGCTCTTTATTATTTAACAACTAACTTCCACTTGCCCGGAAAAATAATTTGCAAGTCGTTTTCGTTCCGCCCTAAATCCGACTTCCTCTGAGCTAGGGCATCAATACGGAAGTACCCCCTCAGGTGATTTGGCCTTTGCTTTTAGGCTTCAAGGAGGTAAATACACAGATAAAAGCTTTACACTCATGCCAAAAAATATCGGTCATTGTGCTAGATTTTTACAGCAGTTTTTAAAGTTTTGGACGGTTTTAAAATTCTGCAAACTTCGGCTGTTTAAAGATGGCGCGCCAACCACAACTTAGAGAGGAAAGAGGAATTGTGCCAGGAAATGGAGAAAGGGAAGGTTAAAAACAATAAGGAAATTGGTAAGTTTTTAGGAAGATGGGTTGCAAATGGTTGTAACAATATTATAGGGCATCATTGATTGAAGACAAACCTCGATATGGTAGGCCTTCAAAGTTAGGCGACAATTACAGGCCCTTATGAAGGGGGCAAATGAAAGGGCAAACGTGTTTCGGAGGTTCGCCCAGAAAGGAGACACAAAACTTCAAATTACATTAAAGGCTGACTCGGAAGATTTTTGAAAAAAATTTTGTTGGTGTTAGTAATTAAAGTAGTTCGAGGTTACTCTAACTGGGAACTCCATATTGGGAAGTCGTTTCCGCCCCGGACCCCGGGCATATGACTTGTAAGCTATTATTAAAGACACTATCCGTGATTTGCTAAATCAGCAAATCAAAAAAAATAATCAAAAATCAGGATTTTGCATGTATGTAAGAAGTAAAGGTATCCTAAACATACCCTGCAAATTGATAAGACCAGAAGCAACATAATAGGACAGAATCAGAGATCTCCCTTATGTTGTGTTTGGTATTACTGTCCGAACAGACAATTACTACAACACGCAATAATGGAGAATCGTATCTTGGAACACTGCCGTTTTCTTCCTTTTCGGTCAATTCTACAGCTGGAAACAGTCACTTAGAGGATTCCACAGACTTTCCTTCACTTTGAAGCTATTCCTGCAAATTTCAAATATTTTCAAATTCACTGATAGTGTCTTTAAAGGTGCCAACGAGAGATTGGGGCTCCCCATATATGTGTCATATGTAGTGAGGGGGTGGGGGGGGGGGGGGGGGGGGGTGGGGGGGGGGGGGGGGGGGGGGGGGGGGGTTTTTCGTATGGTAGATACGACACAATAGCATTTGTTACATTGTCTTGGTTATAGAAATGCCTTGAAAGTGAATAACAAAAGGCGATTTTAATTTGCTAAAGGGGGATGGCCCGATTTAAGGATATGAAGCTTCATCGTGATAGCTTGGCCTTCACCAAAAACCCTACCTGTAAAGTTCGCGCCGATATTTCAAGCGTTTTCATGTGAGAGCAAAAAACGTGATGTTCGTAAGCCCAATAGGTACTGTGTTAAAAATTTAAATTGGTCGACCAAATTGGGGTACATTTTTCGCCCCCTTTTTTTCCTCCCCCACCAGTCATTACTTCCAAACCCAACCATCCTTTGGCCCTAAGATTTTACAGGGTAAATGAGAAAAAAATAGTAGCTTTCTTCTGATACCACAAATGTGGACACTTCGGGTAAAATCTGGGCTTCTGGGGACGAGGCTATTAGCGATCGGGCCATGGACCTTTAATAATAATTATCAATATAAAACAGGCCGAATTTATATTTGTTCTAATTAAAAAGTAGAAATTTCACAATTTTTCTACCAAACGAAATACTTTTCCGCTTAACCTTTCACATGGGGATATTTTTGATAACATATTGCCTTCTCACACGAGTGGTAGCAAATACTAGTCATCCGCCGTTTTATGTCACTAATTTTTAAGGGAGACTTTCTTTATCTCCGCCATTATGTTGAAATACTGTGTCGTTTGCCAACTTAAACAGTACCTGTCTTTGTGTTATGCAAGACAAGTCATCTAATTGACGATAACATTCATTCCTTGTTGTTTGTTTTTGTTGTTCATCTATCTGCCACCGTAACAAATTTGTGTTCGACGCACGTATAACACACTGCCATGTAGGATTACCGTCACTGTGCTACAATAATTACACCAAAGTCCACCCCCCCCCCCCCCCCCTCTCCCCCCTCCGGATCCTGAAATTTATATCAAGTTGTGTTTAATATTTTATATATTTATATAATATTGGATGGCTTGAGGTTGAGAACAGGAAACATATCGCCCGAGCCTAGATGAAAATCAGGCGAGTCGAAGACTAGCCTGATATTTTCTTGGCGAGGGCGATATTTTCTGTATACACCGGAAAAATTATCCCAATATTCTATTATTATGCAAGGAAAAGCTGACTTGCAAAAATAGTTTTAAAAATGCCTTCAAAACTAATAAAAAGAGATTATTGGCTTGAGCAGTTGCCCAATATTTCTGCGTATTGGCAGTGTTGGGCGGTACCCGTTACTCACCTGCAGTATTGCACACCAGATGCATAATAATTATATTTAACAGTATTCAATGGGACCTAAAAATAGTTTTTAGTGCTCACATCAAAACAGATTTAAATATCGACGTGACACTTAGATTCGGGTTTTGGGGTCAAGGTCATTCACTTTAAGAGGAACACCTTATAATTAAACTCGGACCATCCCCCTTGAGGGGGAGGAACAGCCTTTTGGGGATTTTTCATTGCATTCCTCCTTTTTCCTGTAGCACGCCATCCTCAACCAATCATAACTTTGCTTTCCCAGAGCGTAGAGCCGTGCGTATTTTTTGAAACACTCCCTGATTTGGCAGGACCGGATGCTCACGGCAGTCGTAACCCAATAATAAGCTCGCCTTTTAACGGCGTGTGAGTAATTTAGTTAAAATTGATGATTGCCAATGTATGTTATAACTCTATGGTGATTGCACAGGACCGTGGTGTGAACGCATTGTCGTGAATGCCACGGTGCGCGCATATGATTCCCCCCATGTAACCGTACGCCTGAGAAGAGGCAGCTAGGATACAGAGGGAAATGTACAAAACAAAACCGGTGGTAGAAGTTTTATTGTTGCTGGTTTCATAGCCACCTAAAAGCGAGAAGGAAATAAAAAATTTAGCCAGGACAGTAGCCAGGACGGGGGGGAATGTAATTGTAATTGTAATGATACAGAAGAGAGACAGGAGAGAGAGCGAGAGAGAGAGAGAGAGGAATTTGTAGAGGGGAAACTATTGAGGGGAGAGAGAGATGGTCGCGGGAGAGACAGATCAGTGGCGTAGCCGGGGGGGGGGGCAGCTGCCCCCCCCTGTGGGGAATCTTGCAACCCCTGGAAAAATAGTGATTTACATAGCCTATAATCCTATACCAACAAATTTTAATATATGCTTGCCCCCCCTGACAAATATTGGCCCCCCCTTTTGCCCCCCTGAAACAATAGTCTGGCTCCGCCACTGGGAAGGGAATAAGAGAGAAAACGTAATTTGTCAAGGGAAAAAAATTCGAGGGAATAGAAAAAAGAAGGAAGTCAGAGAGAGACCGATGAAAGGCAAAACAGAGTAAAAAACCAGAAAAGGGAATTTAAAGAGAGGGAAATTAAGAGAGGAAGGGGAAAAGTAGCTACGGAAGTCAAAGAGGCCAATCACCGCAGAAAATGGGGAGGAGAGAGAGATGGGGAGGCCGCTAAACCCCCTGTTTTTTTGTTGTTTTTTTCATTGCATCCGGCACGCAAAGCATGTTAGAAAGGCTTGCGTCTGCCGAGAAGTATGAATCCCACCATTAGATGCAAACCAGTGAGCTGTTTAATACTAACGCGGTGTCTCTAAAGGAAAATTGGTCAAAATGGTCATGTTATTTTCGTTCGTTGATTGATGTGGTATGTTGATGCAACTACGGGTTCGGACACAAGGGGAGTAGTTAGGGATGTTATTGTGGTTTGGATTAGAAAATCGGAAACTATAGGCCTAAGGGTAGGGGGGTGTCATAAAATTGCAGGATGACAGATAGTATAAATGGCGTTTGAGGAGTTTTCACATTAATTTCACTGTTTGATTGTGGTGGGTGCCATAGTGTGTATCAATTCAGTTCAGTGACTGATCGCTTCAGTTTCAGTGATTCTGTTTCTTTCAGTGATCGCTTCCACTTCAGTGATCGCTCCTGTTCACTCACTCCTGTTCCGCACATACATTTTGTTGATAAGCTGAAAACTCTATGTAGTGAAGATGACAGGTTTCAGAACACTGTAAAAATTAAATGTCCCGGGGTGAAAATGTTAATGTATTTCCTAAAAGTTGATGCATGTGGAAATTATGGTATGTACGTACTTGTACGCTTTCTTCTGGACGACTAGCGGGAGCCCGCGCAAAGCGCAGGCCATCCAGCCGAGTCCTATGAAAATCCAAACTCTCAGATAGGATCCCCACCAGAGAGTCGGTTCACAACCAATCAGGATAAACAGATGCAGAATCCCCACCAATCAGAAGAAAAGTTTACTATGCCAGAGTGCCAGGAATAGGACGCCACGACAAAGGACCCCCCGGCCAATGACAGCGCCAGAGCCACATACCTGAAATACTGTTCAGGATTGGCTAGAAAACCCGCAATCACATTGGTCGATGGCTCCGAGATGCGAAATACACAGATGTTATTATAAGTTCTATGAAAATACCCTGGTTACTCATTCATACATACAGATTATTTTCAGTCAAAATCCGGCCTATTTTCCACATTTATTATTCAATATAATCCAATAAATATTTTATCAGTGTAAACATAATTATTTATGCCTATATATTCGGTCATCAGTCCACATCAATTTTATAAGTGTATGAAAAACCACCCGGAGAAGCACTGACGAGCGGCGATCAAACAAAGGGCCGTTCATGTACAAATGAAATAGGGGAAAATTGTATTGTTAAGATTTTAAACCAAAAGATGGCCCAGCAAAATCGGGCCTCTGACGGGACCACTAGAATTGACAAGGTGGCATAAAATCCTGGAGCTTTAATTTTGGTCCAGAATAGCAGAAAATTGGACCAAAAGTCAAAAAATTCTATGATTGGCTGATTACGCCAGGAAACGATCTGCCTGATCCGCGGATATAAATGACATCCAGTATCTTGTACGGTACATTTACACAGTGGTGGATCACGCACGTAGGAGCTTTGGCACTACGAGGATGATCACAAACAAAAACCCAGAAACTCATTAAAGGCCGACTCTTGAAATTTTCCGATGAGGGCGCCCTCAATTTTCAAACCATTGTGTTTTTTGCAGGTACATAATGATTGTCCATATGTAATCACTCTGTAGAAATAGCTAAGCTCAAATCGAAAGTCCTCATATAAAAAATCCTATTTCTTTGTTTAATATTTCCGGATCCGGAAATTTTGTTAAACAGTATCTATGGCCATTGTTATATACACATAATGTTTACTGCATCAAAACACCACTCCGATTCATCGCAAACTTTTGGAATGGATTGAGCATTCTAGCGGAATAATCTTTAGTTCTAGTTGATTTATTTTTAATTAATTATTTAAAAATTATATTCAGAATCTCTGAGTCAGACTTAAGGGCAGCCGCTGCATGAAGCATTTTCGACTTGGGTACCGTTCATTTGAATGGAATTCAAATGCAACCCTCGAAACCAGCCAAGGGCTAATAGCTGCCGGCTTTTTCAGGCAAGCCGTTGCCTTTACTTGGTTTCAAACACATATAACCCAAAAACCAACTGCACCTAATGGTGAGTATTTAACATTAAATAATTCTATGATTGGACTCAAAAACCGGGCTGACCGGGGCCTAGACTATGATTCTGTTTACTTCACATCTAGTCCATGTAGACACCCCATCATTGGCAGCCGTGTTTGTTAGTTCCAAGACGGCTAGCCTACAGTAAAATTGCATGAATCTTAAAAAATTAATAAAATAAGAAAACATTAAAAAAAGGAAAAAACATAACATAAAAATCATGAACTACTGGGGCCTAAGTTTGATATTCACAAGTCTGCACGGCAAGGCAGTGTACTGTTTTTTTATACACTAGCTAGCAATGCTAGGACATGCTTGTGGTCGGGTTAGTACGTAATATATACAAGCTTTGAGTAAATTATGCATTTTAAAGGGTTGGGAGGTGCCCAAAAGTACACTTAGGAATCCCGCTGGCAGACAGGCATGGGGTCACCAGAACAGGGCAAATATGTGACGATTGCGAATGGACCAAAGTCCCGCCCTTGTATTTTTAACACATAGTATTGTGAAAACTCTTTCTTCATTACTGTTTGAAGGGCTTTAGCCTTAGCAATTTGTTTCTCAATCCATATTTTTAAATGTTGATCTACCAATCTGTTTACCTGTATATTTCTACCCACCTGTATAGTAAAAGTTGTAATTAACTGATTGGAATCATTGTAAACTTCCAAAAATGTGTATTTATAATGGTCTAGAATGTATTGATCAATGTAATATACTCTGTTGATGAAAAAAAAAGGCGTAATTTGTTTTCTTCTTACCATGTAAACTTTTTGGGACCACTTTAATGACATGTGATTCATATGTATCTACCAACGATAGCACTGATTGTGAGATTGTTCAATATGCTATCTATGAAGATGAACACTGTATGAGATGATTCAATATGTTATCTACTGAAGATTAGCCACTGATGTGAGATGATCAATATGCTATTACTGAAATAGCACTCATATGGATTATTCAATATGATACTAATGAAATACATAATTGAGATTATTCAATATGCTATTCTACTGAAGATAGCACTCATATGAGATTATTCAATATGCTATCTACTGAAGATAGCACTTATATGAGGTTATTCAATATGCTATCTACTGAAGATAGCACTCATATGAGATTATTCAATATGCTATCTACTGAAGATAGCACTTATATGAGGTTATTCAATATGCTATCTACTGAAGATAGCACTTATATGAGGTTATTCAATATGCTATCTACTGAAGATAGCACTGATATGAGATTATTCAATATGCTATCTACCAAAGATAGCACAAATGTGAGATGATCCAATTACTATCTACTGAAGATAGTACTGATATGAGATTATTCAATATGCTATCTACTGAAGATAGCACTGATGTGAGATGATTCAATATGCTATCTACCAAAGATAGCACTGATGTGAGATGATCCTATATGTATTTACTATTGCGGTTTGCATGTTGCGCCAGGGAGGGAATTAGACTCAGGAAAGCAATCGATCTATCAACAGTTTATTACAGAATACCCCTACAATCTCACAGGTTCATGCAAATCTGATTGTGACAACCTAACCAGGTCCCAGGGTCTTTCTCGGACCACCATCAACTTCTTGCATCATCTTGCCCTCGGGCAAACACGCTTGAAAGAGTGAGGGCGCCAATGCTTTCCAAGTGTATGCCTCGCAACACTACCAAAGATAGCACTGATGTGAGATGATTCAATATGCTATCTACCAAAGATAGCACTGATGTGTGATGATCCCAATTATGTTTTGGCCAATTCTCACAAAAATGATGGTATTTGAGTTTTTGAAAGAAAAAAATTGTCACAAAAGTTTGTTCATTATGCAATTTTTTGCTTTGAATCTTTTTCACTGAAAAAAAGGAAAAAAAAAAATAATGCCAACACCACCTCTCAGATTTTTCAATGAAGGGCTTTTCACAAACATTTCCTGTGTATGATGATGTGTGAATATTAACTGATTTGACAGTAATGCAATAAGGTTTTGATTAGGGCTGCACGATTAAGTCACCACAATAGTATATTGTTGAAATCGTACAGGCCTATCATACCTCATGGACCGCCGAGGCTGTAACTAACCATCAACATTTTTTTGTATTTTTCCTTAACATGGTAATTGCAGTCATTTTATGATAAAAAAACACCAATAGGCCAGTCTTATCGTGTATGAGTCCATTCATTTGTTTCAGCACTTGGAACTTGAACATGAAGAAGGACCATATGTTGTAAATCACAGCAGATTATTTTTAAAAATCGGTTTTGTAATTGCTGTTCATGTGAAGAGTATGAAAGGTAGCGAGAAGATTAGGAAAATCCCTCGAGTGTCTTCAGACTAACCACATGCCCACTGCAGTTAACCTGGTGCAGGGTGGAAGCCATTATAAACACGGAGCATAATTTGGCCGATGCAGCGCCAACAAACTTAATCTTGGTCAAAACACTGCGGGCATTAGGGGTGGTGGCAGCCAAGGAAGTCCCAATTTTAATGGCCCTGTTTTACAAAGCAATATTTCTTTTTATTCAAACCACTGAAGAACAAATCCACTGTAAGGGTTAAATTTTGTATGTATTGGAATAATGGGCGAGGCGAGGACGAACCGGTGGTATATGTCCCCATGATCAACCCACATCAAAGCGCTTATATGTGGTTTGTGTCTGTATGCTGTAGGCTATTTCGATGCATTAAGCTGAGTTGCGTATTAAAAGAGGCTTGGACACCATCGTCTGTCAGGCATCGAAATTCGTCGTATTGACCAATCAATGGCCTTAAAAGTAAAATTAGAGTATCGGCCAAATGACATCCTCAAAACATGTTTTCTTACTGAAGCTAGCATTGATGTGAGATGATCCAAATTTATGTGATCTACTGAAGATAGTCTATAACTTGAAATTTATTTATTTCTGATATGGAGGTGTTGGAATTATTGTAGGGGGTCCCAGGGAACGAGAGGCTTGCGAGAGGTTACACCGGGGATCGAAAAGCCAGTTGAATCAGCCACACAACGTTATAAACCTAGGGTGAAAGCTAAATAGTCACCCCGTTATACGGGAGACCAATACACGAACAAGAATAATAAGGGGAAACATTTTCCAGTATGCAACCATTTATTTTATTTAAGGACATAACGTTAGATGCCTCTAAAGAGTACTACAGGTTCCAGTATCCTCACGATGTGGTACATTGTTAATCACACTAATCAGGTGCACGCAATACCCAGTAGAGTCGGAATATAACAGCGGCTAATTAAAGCCTAAATAAATAGTCCCTATTGCTTAATGCAGTGACGACGTACTGAACCCTATTCTTCCTGATATAGTTAGAAGAGACAAAACGGCCTACATTCTACAGCACAATTGTACGGCACATACACGCAAGGGTGTAGAGTCAGCGAGGCAGAAAAAGTCATGAGTGTACCGAATGTGTGAGGCCGAAGCGGAACATCAACAATAGAATGTTCTGGCTTATATACCCCACTTTACACCATTGAGACATAGGAGAATTCACCAATCGGCAATCTACCTGAGGAGGATGCGGTCAACTTTTTATATGGTGAGAAAATATCATTGCCGCTGAGGTTCATCTCTAAATAGGCCTACAAAAGGCACCATGAATAAAACAATAGCATTGTGTAATTGAGCCAATTATGGTTATCTACTCGAAGTAGCCTTGTGTGGAGATGAACAGTGGCATAAATTTCTTTTGGACATGGGGGGATTGGGGTGATGAAAAATTTAGGGAATGAAACAGGTAGGCTGAAAAAAACCATTACTCGCACATGTGCCGTGAAGAGCACTAAAA
>JAMKCH010038156.1:0-14356 GCA_023653785.1 Ophioderma brevispina | reverse complement strand
GTTTCTGCCAAACAGCGCCTCAATAACCAAATCCCACTCCCTAAAATGCTGAAATTAAATTAACGCATTTCCAATTCGCTAATGCAAACAAAGATTACAAACAACAATATGTCTTAGTATATAGTTTTCATATGGTGACACCTATACTTTAATTTATTTTACCCTGTATTGGCTCCAAAAAAAGCTTTTCTAATTTTCCTTATATTCCCTATAATATCTAATTTGTTTTGGCTCCTAAACAAAATTGCAAACTTTCACCAACACTAAACTGTTCATCAATATATCTTTTTTCATATATACATCTAATTTATACTTATTGCAAACCTTTTGTACTAAGCCAAGGTGCAATAAAACTTCACGAATTCAATCTGATATTGTGTCTACGCGTTTCTTTTTTCTTACATAAGTAAGTTCCCAACCACATAAAACAACCCACAAGACTCCACATCACTGGGGTGCCCCTTTCCCCTTTTTAAGGATTTTTTATTTAAGATGTCACTTAGTCAAACGCTGCTAAAAAATACCACAAAAGTTTTTGATCTGGTAAAAGAAAAAACAATGATAAAATTTTAAAGTATCCATTGCTTCAACGTCTGTGTAGAACTATGACAACAGTCACTTCTACTCAGAATTTTTGGCCAATTCAACCAACCACTATCCATTTTGTTTTGTTGGTTGTTTTTGTTTTATTTGTAAGTTATTATGTTTTGTTTGTTTGACAGGTAACCCATTTTATTCATCACCACCCAAACCTTAGTGTGGTTTAAAAACCTGTCTATTTTGATCTGCGGACACAAGTTTCTGTGCAAACACCATTATCCTGCTGGTATCCGTCTCTTGTTGTTCATTGTTTGCTTCCTCCCCCTACATGTCATGACTTATATTTGGGCAGTCAAAATCTTGTTTAATTTCAGGGAGGGTACCAAGATCTACTATCATTTTACAACGGAGCTGGTCGAACGGTTCCAGTTTTGTGGGCCGTGACAGGTCCACGAAACCACCGTGACCTTTAAGTAGTTACGGGCAAAACTCGCATCACCAATCTGGAAATAACATCTTTGCCCTTTTTTATTGTGGTGCTACTTGTCGCCATTGCTTTTCCTGACGCGTTTGAGCCAATTAGGCGCCGTGCCCTATCCAGTTGCGAACTTATTTGCTTTTCATTAACATTCTGAAGGCGACTGTCCAGTGGTCGTGTGAGGGGTGATCCCATACTTTTGGAGTAGGCGCTGAACTAAAACCTGTTTACTACCTATTGCCCTTAATAAATTCAGTAAATTCCGCGCTTGTAAAGCAATCCATTGTCAAAGACAATTGTTCGTGGAAGTCCGTGTGTACAAACACTCTACGGAGAGTGTCCAATCGTGGCTTGGTTGATGTCGTGGCGTTGCATTATCTGTACGTCCATCCACTTACGGTGTAGGTGCGTCTACGATAATCAAACAATCCTAACCCATGAACGGACCATCGAAGTCTATGTTCCCTCTTGCCCAGGGTTCTGATGGTCAGTGGCTAACAGTCGGGGGGGGGGGGCAGGGGGGCAGGTTGCCCCCTAACGGACCTTTGGCCGGGAAAAATTTGCCAAAATATGAAATCACCGTTTTTTATCCTCTGACCGGGGAAATTGGTCTTTTGACCCCCCTGAGAGGGAAAATTTTCCCAAGACTGGAAATTTGCCCCCTCAGAGCGGGCAGGCCCTTACGCCCTGCTTGTGTCATTCCCACGGTTACAAAACCTTTTTACTTTCCGATTATATTTTTTGTTCATTTCATTTTCCGTCGCTCTCTCTCTTTATGAAAATGATTTTAGCTTTCAGTTAACCGGTGTATTTCGTTTAGCTGTAGGCCTACATCCTATGTATTGAAATGTTATGTTGGACATATTTGGACAAATGGAGTTACTCCCTCGCCGGCCCACGAGGACTCCCCCCCCCCCCCCCCCCACACACACACACAAACTCCAAAGTTGGGACAGCCAAAAAGTCCACAAAATTCCTATCTCCTCTGAAAAATGATTAAAACTCTGCAACTGCAGCACCAACTAAACCCCCAAAAAGATAACAATTTTTGCGGCCTACGATTTGCATAGCGGATTTAGGGGGGGGCGCACCCGCGCGCGCCCCCCCCCTATTTTTTTGCAAACCAAAGGGCCGCCGGGCGCCTTGGAGATGTAAAAATGCTTTTGCCGCACAGGGCCGCCGGGCGCCCTTTGATCTAAGAAAATGGGAACAAACCTTTTGTGGGCGCCCTCTGCGACACCAATGTGGTAAACTTTTCCGGCTCGCTGCGCTTCGCCGGTAGACACAATTTGTTTCACTCTGTCTGAAATCTGAAGAGCAGGGGGTACTCTTCTTTGGTTGTGTTGTTGTGCTCTTGTGCTTGAAAAAATATAAAATATTAGGCGTGACACTCCACCACCTCCCGCTCTTCAGATTTAGAAACCGAGTGAAAAAAAATTTTGGGTCTACCCGGCGAGCGAATCGAGCCGGAAAATTGTAAAAGCGAATATTGACGGTCGCCCCCCCCCCCTATTGAGAATTCCTGGATCCGCCCCTGATTTGTACACACTCCAAATTACACAATTAAAAACTCTAGTTGAATTAAACTGAACCCAGAAATGAACAACGTATACCATACATACTGCAGGCTCAGCCGCGATGACCTTTTTTGACTGGGGTTTGGTACATTTTTGTGACCCCACTTTTCTTCTGCAACCCACTTTTCTGCATCTTCACACCAGTTGTTTTCTGACTCCGACGATTAAAAAAAATGGGTTACAAACCAACAGCCACATTACTCAATCTGATATTAACGTCAAATTATTGATTAATTGACTGATTAATAGGCGTAAAGGACATTTTTACATTATTTATGAGTTCGGCTGATATATTGTCAACAATTTTGCAGCCTCGTCCGCGAATTCACAAAAAAGCAGGTCAATTCGTCCCAAAACAATCGTGCCACCCCAATTGCGTCCATGTACCAATTCTTCCAAACCAATTAGCCCAGTAACCAAATTTCGTCCAAATACTAATTCGTCCCCGTGGTACCAATTCGTCCCCTGTCGACAAATTATAATGAATAGGTTATGTTATTGAAGCACGAATTGAATGCTGTTGGGACGGAATCCTTAATTAAAGTATATTAATCTGATCTGATCTTCACTGACTTTACTAAGTGGTCCAGAGGTGAATAAGCAAAATTAAATCCACCAAATGTCAGGCCCTCCAAGTATGTTTCTTGCAAAATGTGCCACATTGCAGACGAAGATCGGAAGTGCGCCATGACATATGTCACAGAAGCCAAAGTTGCTTGGTTTATATCTTCAGGACAATTTGAAGTGGGATTCTCAAGTTAAACAACATGATCAAAAAGGCCAAATAAAGGCTTTTGATGTTTGAGGATTCCCTGAAAAAAATTGGATTTGATAAAGATGAGCTATGTGCTTGTGTATGTGGCTACATAAGACGATTCTTGAGGATGCGATTACTGTTGTGGCACTTCAAGTGCACTTTGAAAGAAAAGAAAGCACTGATCTCCGAATCAATTCAAAAAAGAGCGTGCCGTATTATCATGGGTAGTGACTATATTAGTATGGAACAGCTTTGACTGATTGCATTGCAAACTTGACTCTCTCCTTGATAGGAGACGAGTGGAGCATTGTCGTAGGTTTGCCGAAGGGATGCCTACCTAAGAAAATAGGGCTAAATGTCTCAGTCCTCCTACAAGGTTAGAGAGTCATGGTCGCCTTTTGCGCAATAGTCACCAAATCTCACAGTTTTCCAGTTAGGACCAAAGCGTTTTTCAGTGTTAGCCCAATTCCTATTATATTGACCTTTTGAAGTCTTTTTTTTTTTATCCCCACCAATCTTGATAATATTTTTGTTTGGTTTTATGTGCAATAATAATCTTTATTCTGGGTATATAGTGCGGCAATCTATATGAAGCTGTATGTTAATTTAAGTTTCACTTTTGGAGTCTCATTCTTTTTTTTTAAATTGTTTATTATGTTGGGGTTGGTGTAGTATTTATTGAAACGATACAAGCTCATTACAAATGTTTAATTCTTGTTTGAGGTACGTGCATTTTAAGTGCTTTTATATGGTCGTTTATATGTTGTATAATATTTGTTTTAAAATGCTGTGCATTTCTTTAATGTAAAAATGGCATGTTAATTTGGCCTTGGGGCCACGAGATGCTTTTAATAAATACCAATAAAATAATATTAAAAGTTATACAGGAGGATATTGTATGTGATCGATTTGTGCGAATTTTTATTAGATGATATCAAGCCGTGTCGTATAATAATGGGATAGGGGATGGGATTTCTATAATTCTCTATAATTATGGCATGGATTATTTACTATTTGCAAATTGTAAATACAATTGTAATGAGGAGGGGGTGGGAGGTAACTAATATTTAAAGGGCATTTCGGATCCACAGCCTCGCCCCCCGAATTACCAAAAAATTTAAGTAAGATTTTTTATATCATCTGAACGTTAGCATCAGTAATCCACGTGGTCATGCAATCTTACGTTCAAATTCGGTCGCATCTGTAAGAAATTCGGCAACTTTGTATTTTCTGTACGTAAACGGACAGAAATGACAGCACAGTAGCCTTGGGACCGTGGGAAACGAGCATGCTCTTAACACCAAAACCAAAGATCGGATCTGCTCAAAAATTTTGAGAACTAGCTTCTCATGATATCTAGTGATCAATGAATAAAAACAGACGGTTGCTGAAATCACGAAAAGCTAGGCGTTATTGCGGAGAGAATGAAAAATGTTGGAAAGGCATTCGTTTTAAGGTGTGAAATCACGAAATAGCAGATGATTATTGCGAGAGGGAATCGAAAAAAAATGTGGAAATGCATTCGTTTTACTTAATAAAATCAGGGATAGGGTGTGTGTACATTTCAATATAACTGCTTTAATGAGAAACAAACCACCAAATAGTGAAAAAAAACGGAAGATTGAGAAACATTTGTCATACCGTCTCACATAAATAGACATACAGCGATGACGTCTCCCAAAATTCGCAATAAACAGTGATTGTGGTTTACAGTAGCACAGCATAAACAAGATCAAACCCCTTTGTGTGAGGGTCAAACTGTATTGATCATGGTGCCAATATCACGCTTAAAATCTGAGATATTTCACCGAGAGAAAGAAAGGCTGTTTTGATCTCAAGTCGGAAATTTTGATACGCACCAGTATAGAAAAATTAAGCATCAGATAAAAGTAGTACTGCCTTGCCTTTAAATACGCGGATTCAAGCCAACCACTGCAGGTTATGTTGGCATACCCATGCCGGTAACAAAAAACAAAATAGGAATTTTAATGATTTTTTCGATTGTTTCGATGAGCAAAGTCGCTGCTAACCCTCTATTCCGGAGAGTTAGACTGGAGAGCAAAGATGACAAAGGAATACAGCTGAATATGTCAGTCTTATGTCGATTAGAGAGAGCTCTATCGATAGGAAAAGACTTGGGAATGCGGGAGGTTAGGTGTAGAAGTAATTATTGTCGGGTACTCAAGTCAGCGTACAACGGTAAATAATGAAGCACTCAATTCAGTTGACTCTACGCAACATTAGTTTACGCCCCTCAAACAAAAGTTGGTAAAATCCTTCTTAATTTCCCTTATTATCGAACGAAGATTAACTCAATCAAAAATTTCAAGTAAACTTTGCATGAATACCCTGGGTACGGACAGCCACAATTGTGTTAATCTCCTTGTCGGGTTCGACAATTACAGGAGAGCATGGAATCACGTTTAATTAGTCAAGCACTCTCGTCAAAAAGCTACGTGCATGTCATCACGAAATCAACCGACGCACTGCGTGATGGGGCCAGGTTTAGAATGGTTTTCAGAGTTCGACCATCACGATACAATTGTAACTGTCTTTGGCGGTATTCACAAAAGCCAGTTAACTTTAACCCAGTGTTTAAATTTTACCCAAATGGGTTATACCCATAGCGAATAACATGAATACCCATGATCATGGGTTAAACCCGTTTAAACCCTGGTTAAAGTAGTTCAACTTGCTTTTTGTGAATACCGGCCTTTGGTTTTGTGCTGGGGGGGGGGGGCTGTTGCGAAGTCCCTTACATATTTACAAACTTAATACAAAAGTATGATTTATAATGAAAAATAAAAATATAAGTCATTAAATTAAGAGTTGTATTCAGCAAAATCGACTTATTTCTTATCCGACTCGATTGACTTATAATTTTCTCATTTTCTTGAGCTATTGTGCGTCATTTTTTGAGTCGACGTTCATATTTCAAACATTTAGTTGCAAAGACGTATTAAAATAAAAGTTTCATTGTCAAACGTGTTTTATTAATTGTATTGATTTTTGTTTGTACTGTTGGCTACGGTTGCCGTCGAGCTGAATTGGGACGAATTGGTACATGGACGAATTGGTACCGGGCGAATTGGTAAGCCGGGACGAGTTGGTTTTGGTACGAATTGGTACCTGGACGAGTTGGGTGGGGCGAATTGGTTTTGGGACGACTTGACTCAGCTCAAATTTTCCTATCGTATAACACCTCATGAGCATTCAAACATCTTCCAGTTGCCGATTGTTGACAGCGTCCTTTGAGTTGATACCAAAATGAGGGAAAAAAATGCAGCAAACCAACCACGATAAATCACGGAATATCAGTATCAATATGCCATCTGTGCATCAGCTATGCAACAATCGAAAATCGAAATCCGTGTGATCGAAATCCCGCGTTTTTCCCATTATCCGAGCACCAAAGGTTTATAGTATTTTTCATTCGCTAATCAGTGGCGTAACCAGCGGGGGGGGGGGGGGGGGGGGGCAGGGGGGGCGCAAGCCCCCAAACAGACCCTTGCCCCCCCCGCAGCGGCCCCCCCAAATGACAACTGACTTTTGTACAGTGGTCTATGGAGAAGGACCCAAATGTCGCCCCCTCAAAAAAAGCATGGCCCCCCTTCAGGCCCCCAATTTGCCAAGGTCTGGTTACGCCACTGAGTCGCTTATCAATAAAAACTAAACAAAATGAGTGCACATTCCTAGTCGGATCATTAAAAACAAAAACGTTTTTTTTTTTTTTTTAATTAAAGTAAAATGAAAAAACCACATGATTGGCGCCAGGGACGTACGAGGTGAAATGTTTTTTAATAATTGTGATTTTAATTGCTTTCGCTGGCAAACGAGACTTGGTTTTTCAGCTCAAGATCACAAACAGTGCAGGCTAGATGCAAACTAAAATGATTTCGTGATGATTTCATAGGGCAGCTAATAATGTTAAGCGTTTTTATTTTATGAAAGTCGCTAATAAAAATACTGCATCCTATTAATACTTGAAAGTACATCATTCAACAACTGTAATTCAGTTATAAACGGCGGTAGTGTCCTGAAATCAACAGATATTTCAATTTATACATTTACCAAACGCGTTCTTATAATGTCAGTGACATAATAAAACATCCTATTTTATCTTGAGCCGCGGTCTGGATGTGTTTACTGTAGCCATGATTATTACCCATGGATCAGTAATGTATCCAAATTCATAGCTTTCATCTAATTCTAAAATGGCTGGAGATACTTTGTGTCTTGTGTGAGCTGGGATATATGGCCAACAGTATATTACCATGTAGAAAACTTTGGAAGGGCAATATTAACCCAGGCCTCTCTTGCAAATACGGGTGTCCATATTGCCTCACGCATTGGCTAATATGGAACCAGTTGCAAAAAAACAAAAACAGAAATTGAAAGCGTTATATTTTATTTGGCTATCTTTTGAGATAAATTAATATCTTGGTTTATACCTTTCAATTGCATGAAATAAAATTCTTTTGAAAATTACGAATCTTGTTAAGGGGATCCATAGACTCACTTCTACCCTACATGTGCTTGCTTTGACAGTAAAACCGTGAATCAAAGAAACCCCAAATAGAAATAAGTTAGCCCCAATTTGGTTTAAGTGTGCATATTTGTTAACATATGTTTGAAATTGATGCATTGCATTCTGGATTGCCACGCAATTAGAGAGGTACAGAGTTTATCAACTTGCACTCGTAAATGTAATAATATGTAAATGGGTCAAACAACTCATCAGGCCTGTAGCCAGTATTTGTTTTAGGGGAGATGTTTTAACTGGGGCAGATTTTTAGGGGTAGGATTTTTTAAAAATGGGTGCAGATTTTTTTTGACCCCTCAAGAAAAACTGAAAATCAGAAGTGACCACCAACGGTGTCAGGAATCATTTTGAGTCATTTTTTTGGGGTGCCCCTCGCTCCCATCTCGGCTGTGGCCTGAATGTATAAGTTGCACCGACAGGAATCTTCTGCAAATATGAGCTTAAATGCGAAATTCGTTATTTCGCCAAAAGGTCTCCCTAGCAGGGGCGTTTGGAACTTTGAGGGAGGGGCATTATTTACCGCCAGGGGAAATGAGGATTTGAGGGAATTACGGAAAAAAATATAGGGGTAGGCGACGAAAATAAAAACCCTGTTTTACGGGCCGACCGACCCTGATTTTTCAGTTTTACCAGACTTTTTTTTTTTTAGTTTTCCAAAAATCATGTCAAGATCAACCTGTTTTAGCCACAAATTATCAATTTGGCAAAAAAAAACAAATATTTTTAAGAAAATTTGTTGTAAAAAATTTTCATTTTTGCTCTTGATTTTTCAGATTTGGGGCTATTTAGGCCAATTTTGAGCTCCCGAAAAGAAAAAAAATAAAAAAAGAAAACAATTCGCCCGACGTGACCGACCCTACTCGAAATGTCCGCTCGCCCGTAAAAAACAGGGTTTTCTTTTTTCGTCGTCTTATATGAAAATGTTCATCAAGGAGAGGGGAACATGAACTTTTTTAATAGAAAAATGTCCTACCCTTAGGGAATTCGATTTTTTTGAACGGAAGCGAAGGGGGAACGCGGAATTTTTGCAGAAAAAAAGTGAATCCTCACCCCTCCCGCGTAACAAAGAAAGCTCGCGTATAAAGTATCACAATTATTTTAGGACCTATAACGAATTATAGAGTTCTATAAAGCTAATATAGTATTGAAATTCATCCATCAGCTTCCAGACGGTAGAAAAGTGGTATGTCGAACATGTTTTTTTCTGAATGTAGGAATGGTTTAAAATTCAGATACAGAAAGTGTATGTTTGACCTTAATCCTTGTTTTAAGAAATGTTAAGGTGAAAAAGAATAAAAAAAAAACTTATATTGGCAACTTTAAATCCGCCTTTCAGAAGGTACATAAGCATAATCCTGATTTGTTAACCCAACCCCTAAAATTGACAACATACAGGTGCACTGAAACCTATGATCTAAAAACAGGCCCTCATGCAATTGGAGACAAGAAATTCAGATTTTAACAACAGCAGTAAAGCACTTCTTCATGTGTCCCAAACTGTCTTAACTGATCTTAATTCAAAATCGTATATTTTTTCCGAAACCGGTCCCTCCAAATTTGAGTCCGTGGGTCCCTGACTAATTGCTCTCCATGTGAGGGAGAAATCACCTTTGAAAAACCATACCATTGAATCGGGTCACCCACTACTACCTTTATTATCAGTGGTTACAACTGCAGATTTTGATTCTTGAGATTTCATTCAACTTGAATTTACTATACAAATATTTGAACACTGTTCATCCAATTTCCTTCTAAAAATGACCTTAACAGGATGTTTAATTTAAGCTAGTCCCTGAGCAAAATAAACCTAGTTATGCGTTTTAAACATATTCTTTTTGTGATTTTAACCCTGTCCACACGGTTTTATTCGTATATACATATGAAACAATTTAAAACTTTTACAGATGACCCGGATATAACACAACATACTGTGGGACGATTACTCACTCTGAGATGTATATATACAAGGGTGAGTAAAAAAAACTTGACCCTGAACCGCGTCCGCCATTTGAATTTTTGAGTAATATATGTCTCAACATATGTGGAATCATCTGAAAGTTTAGTTCCTTATCTTTAATTTGCTCCAAAAATCATTCACATCGGTTAAGTATAGACCGAGCTACAGTCGTTTGAATCAAGAGGTCGGTTTTGCGCTCTGATCCACGGATTACATTAACTGACGGCGTTCAGCAGAATAAAATCAGTGTCAAACGAAAATAGAGCGATATTGACTGCATGATAAATGTGACGCTATTGAACCCACAAATTCCATTACAATTTTACCATCGATGCCCTCTTAACGTTTCCTACGGCCTCATCAATCATAACAAAAGCTCATTTCAAAATAAAGTAACTGATAGATGTATCAGTTTTTGGATTGTTGAACGAATCATGCCATATGAGGGAACAGAATCAGTGACAACCTTTTGAGGTTTACAATATTGTCTATATATGTAGACCAAAATATGCCATACCTTCAAACAAATGTTACAAATACAACTTACCATTATATCACTGGGCTTTACACCCTTATAATACCAATTTTTGATTCAAAAGACTCGGCCAATTACCAAACCGATTGAAATGATCTTTGCAGCAAATTAAAGCTAATGAAATAGGCTTTCCGATAATGTTGTTAAAAAAATTCAAAATGGCGGACACAATCCGAGTCAAAGTTTTTTCGACTCACCTGTATTAAAATACCATGAAGACCAAGTAAATTCTAACACCTTTCTTTTTATTTTACAGGACAAAATACCCTACCTTCCTCCTTTATTAAGCAAATCTGCAATTGCCGGTATTGCAGTTGCTGTAGCTCAGCTTCGGGATTATCGCTGTATTTGTTTGTATTCGATTAGCTACATTGCTCGGTAGTCAAACGTTTGTTTTTCACTTCTCAAAGCCCCCATGGTGTAAGAATATTTCAAGTTTTATGAGAGGAGAATACTAACCAACCTTAGTATTTTTCACGAAATAGTACATTTCTCCTTGGGCACATGTAAGTATGAAATGAGGCGCATCTTTGAGTATTTTATTGGCTATACCTAGGAGATACATCCCTCTCTTTATGCACCGCGTGACCTCAAAGCGTAAATGTACATTGCAAGGTGAATGGAAAAAGTACGGATCGTCCATTGTGGGCCCTCTAAATACATGGAACTCTGTGCCCCAATTCAGTAATGTCAATCAGAAATGAAATACCATTACTATATAGGTTCTCCTACTCTACAATTACCTGTGGAAGAAAATGTCAAAGGATGTCACAATATATTCTATTGCCTTTGTATTTGAAGCATTCCACAGCATGTCAAAAAAGTACATAAATACAAACATAGATTGCGCGTTTTTAACCTCTAATGATCTGCTTCCACAGTCACAGCTAGTCAAATCAAATCACTTTCCAAAGCCAATAAGTAGGACCTAGACTATAGACCTGTCTCCACAGAGGCCTACACTTTAAATTTGTCAAGTTCAAACGAACATTGTATTATCCCTTATGAGATAAATTATAGATGGAAGCGGTGTTTATTTACGCGTAATTTACACCTCATTTTGTGGCGATCGATGAAGTATTTTTGACGATTCTGGCCTACTTGACCGATCCCTACCCATGATTTAAAAGTTGCAGTAACAATTATTGGAAGAACAAAAAAAAACAACGCGCATGAATGTACGTGAATCTTTACCTCTCTAAAGCACACAATTATAAGGCACTCGTGGGTTCGACATGAATTACAGCCATCAAAGTCATTTAATTAGGCCAAAAATAAATAATTGTTTGAGTTGTCCAGAGATGCTTCTGACAGAATGGGTCGGTCGGGGTCGGATTTTTCTTTTTTTTTTAATAAATTTTCAGCCATGTTCCTTAGTTGTAATACGACTATTGCATCACAGTCAAACTTAGGTATAATAAATAAAACAACAGAATTTCAATGTGACCAAGCACTGACATGTTTATACAGATTTTCAACTCAACAATGCTGTGGTGAGTTGATTCTTGCACATGCAATCATCGACCGAACCGCCCCCCCCCCTTTTTACGAGATCTGTACTCTTGCTCACATGTCTACACACAACCGCGTGGAAAAGCCTCCAAGTCTTTATTTACGTGTAAAGCACAATTCATAACTATCCTCTTGGGGCCCACACAGTGTGTGCTAGACTTTATCATGGTAGGGCCTACTGAGTAAGATCACCCCTCCCTCCCGCCCCGGTCCATACCCATATGGAAGTGACTTTGGATAAGAAAATCAAAACTTATCAGATTTTTTATTACGATTTCATCTTAATAAATTGTTACTTATTAGAAACGAACTCGGAAGAAAACGCAATCAAATTTCAAATACATCCAACGGCACAAAAATTTGCCAGAGAAGCATCGATAAGTTACCGAATTCTGCACGTTGCGAAGCATGCAAACCGGGCGAGAAATCTCTCAAAAAACCAAAAATCAGAGTTTGTAAGCCATCAAATAGCTGAGATAAACAACCCATTGGTGCTGAACAGGACAGTTTTAAATTCAATTTTGAAAACAAAAGTGCAATCTTACTCGCTAAGATTTAGCATTCTAAAAAATTATACAGTATGTGGAATCTGCATGCCACCCAATGGCTGTTCACAGACCGTAGTACAGATCAATGCAGGACGTCATACAACTGTGGCTGGTGGTCTGGGGCGGGGCATACCGATAGCGAGGGAAAATTTGCAAAAATGGTGCTTGACAGGACAACAACTGGCAAATAACCAACATTCTAGAGACGTACTAGGGTATTATTAGTTTTATTTTTTTTATTTTTTTTATTTTTTTTATTTTTTGTGATTAATTCAATTTACTTTGATTACCTTGCGTGTGCGTAGCACGGCTAGGTTCCTGTATTTGTGTGATTCCACAGTCGAGAGGAACTCGACTGTGTCATTCTTCTGTACGGTTTCTCTCTTCTTATTTCTTTCTGTCCAACATGCCCTAATATCTCAGACATGGAACATCCATATGACCAAAACTGGTCACAAGCGGACACGTATAAGCACAGAACTTTTGACATGACCCGATTGGTGTCAAAGGTCACGCTAGGCTCACAGGGGTCAACCACGTTAACCATGCCAAAACATCTAGAATTAGCTCAAAACTCAAAACTTAATGCGTCCATCTTGGAGGACTTGAATCAGCAACTACAAAAAGTCAATATAAACTATTTAGCTCCTTCCTCACCCCATTGAGGTCCTCCCCCATCACACACACACACCACGGATATATTCATGCAGAAAGCATCCATGGTCGCTAGAACGTTGCCGCTTGTTTGAATTGAGTCGCTGGCGTTTTGCGCTCTTTTTCCAAAGTGACCGAGGAACTCGACTGTGTCTTTCTTTGTCGGTTTCTTTCTTACCACAGTCGAGGAAACTCGACTGTGGTTTGTTTCTGTACGGTTGCTTACACAGTCGAGGAACGCGACTGTGTCTTTCTCTGTTGGTTCTTTTCTCTTTCTTTCGTTCTTCTTTCTTTCTTTCTTTCTGTCAAATGCTAAACTCTAGACATGGAACATTCAGATTGACCCCCAAATGGGTCAAAAGGACAATTACATTGCACAGAAACATTTGACCTTGACCCGATGGTTCAAGGTCACGATGGGTCACATGGGTCAACAACGTAACCATGCAAAAAATCTAGAAGTAGCTCAAAATCTCAAAACTAATGCTGTATCTTGTAGAATTGATCAACACTAACAAAAAAGGCAATTATGACTTTGTCATATGACACATGCATTAGAGGTCGACATGTCAAAAAAATCAAATTAAGTTACACTACAAATCACTCCTACCTTTAACCAAATACATAGTATGATAACTGACTCAGTTGTTGTTGCAGCTTGACATCCCCCACAAAAAGTTACTTAATGGAAATTTGGAGCAAAGGTCATCTGGTGTCACTAAGGTCAAAGTACTTTACTGTGTGTAAAATTTAAAACAAGGTCAAATAGAAAATCTTTTTATCCCATTCCTGTAGTACTTGATGAGAGGTCAATAAAAGTCAATCTGACCCCATCACGTGACCCATGGGTTTAGGGGTCAAAGGTCAACTAATTTAAATTACGTTACACTTCAAATCCCCCCACTACTTTTCTACAGATGACATAGTATGATCTGTGAATCATGTATGTGGTGTAGCTTGACCACTATAAATGGTATGTAATGAATTTTTAATCAAGGGTCATCTGGGGTCACATAAGGTCAATTCGTTACTGTGTGTAAAATTTAAAACAAGGTCAAAATAGAAAATCTTGTTAGGCCATCCTGTAGTACTTGATGAGAGGTCAATTAAAAGTTCAATGATGTACCCATCACCTGACCCAGGGTTTAGGGGTAAGAGGTCAAAATACTTCAAATTACAGTACACTTCAATCACTATCCTTCTGCAGTGACATAATTTGATCGCGTGACTCATGTATCGTGTGTCATTGGCATCC
>JAMKCH010038155.1:0-15021 GCA_023653785.1 Ophioderma brevispina | reverse complement strand
TCGGTCCTTCTCTAGGGACGGTTTTTTCTAAATTTTTCATTTTTCGATTTCTACCTAAAGATATTCGCCAATATATACTCAAATTTTGAAAGTAAAAATCCACTTTTTTTGACATTTTTCCTTATATTTCGAAAAAAGTAAGCTCTATTTTTAAAAAATGAAAAAAGTCCCTAGACAAATTTGTTTGTTGTTCTAAAAATAACATAGAGAAATCATGAAAATTCAATTGTTTTTGTATGCTGTCTGAAAATTTTGGGCAAAATCATGTTTTTTTAGTATTTTTTCTCAAAATACTGAAAGTTTTACATTCATCTGATGCCATCATCGGGTTCATCGTCCAATTTTCTTTTTTAGAAATGTATACTTTTACATACAATAATCAAATATTTGCAAGTGTACAACCAAAATTGATACTCGGAAACTCAAGGTTCACACTGCCCTTAAGTGCGTAATATACCAGAAAACTTACCGTCTGTGACGTTGCACTATAGTTTTGTAACATCCGTCAGAGTGACAAGTAGGGCATGGTTACGATCGATAATACCACCTTTTGTCGTAATTTCAACATCATGCCTGATTGTTTTTTGTTCCTTTGCATACTCTTCTACATTTCTGTAAGATTAGCTTTCTTGGAAAAGGTACGTTATATGTAGTTTTAGGCACAGTTCTGTCGCGCAAGGAACAACAAACTTTTTTTAACATGAACTTTGGTACAAGTTCCCAATGGAATGGGCGTCAAACGAGATGCATTATGGGAATCTGGCAAATCGTCTATTGCCTGATTGGGCTACCAAATTGCAAGTTTATGGCAACACTGCATTAAGTGCAATTGTTGAAATGTTATACAAAGAGTCATGGTTACTGAGCATGCCAAACAGTTTTGTACAATGACCTTTTTTTTTATGTTCTTTCCAGTATTACATGTATCTGGTTTTGGCTTTTCTATCACTGCCTTGCATCAACAATACTATCTCTGTCAATTGAAGCCCTTCCAAATTTGGGCACAGTTATGCATTACATTTTTCTTTTTGCCCCATTATTAACCATACAAGCATCTGTGGTGTGTTGTGTTTTCTGACACAATCATTAGGAGAAGACACACATTTCAAATTCAATTTCTAAAATTCACCATTGACTTAGAATGCAAAATTTTAAAATCCATGAACCAGTCACAATTCACAAGATTCTAATGTGCTTGCCAAAGTCATCGTTTATCAGCCACAATGCCCATAGAATCTGCTTTTCTTGAAAAAAGTTAACATGACTTACTGCTCATAAAGTGATTTTACATTGTAAAAATATTGAAAGTTTTGTCTTTCTGTTAGACCGATGTAAAAGCAATATTTGGTGGTTTTATCTTGCTGAGGGGATTGCATGGTTTTGATTTATGATTTGTTTTTTCTGAATGAGGTCCGTGGTTTGTGTACTAATATAAGACATCACGTGCTAATTACAGAAATCCTCTGATCACGCCGGAACATGACATTGATAAAAAACCCGTACACAGCAAAAATACATCTTTAAACCTTAAAACAATCCTTACACTTACAGTGCTCAAGGGATCGAGATCTCGATCAAAAGATGTGGCAGGTATTATAAAATGCTGCCTTTGTGTACATAGAGGTGTTAACACAATAAAAAAAATAAGCACAAAGAAGAAAACCAAGTAAAAAATTCACACAGTTAAAGACACTATCAGTGATTTGAAAAATGTTGACAATCTGCAGAATAGCTTCAAGTGAAGATACGTCTGTAGAATTCTCATAGTTAACTTTTCCAGCTATGAATTGACAAAAGGAAGAAAACGCAGTGATCAAGGCACTATTCTCCCCATTCAATTACGTGTAGTAGTAAGTGTCCGAACGGACAGTAATGATAAAATCTCAGATTCTGTCATTATTAGGATGCCTTCTGGTCTTATCATTGCAGGGTCTGTTAGGATACCTGTACTTGGTTACATACAGCAAAATCTGATTTTTGATGATTTGTTTCGATTATTGATTTAGCAAATCACTGATAGTGTCTTTTAAATGGCAAGAGTATTAAACAAAGCTCTGTTAATGTAGTACTGGTTGAGAGGTAAGTTTTTCACCACTTCTTAAGGGATTGATTGAATCAATGCTGCAGATTGAATTGAAGCCTCATTCCACCGGGGGAGCTTGTGTACACCCGGACTGTTGCATGCCAATTTTTTTAAACCCATTGAAAAGGCATATCCAAAAACAAGCTGATTCTCTATACAATGGTTTGTACCTGGGCCTTTACTTGAAGCCACTGACGGCCATATTGGGTAATTCCAAAGAACCCAAGTATGATGTTAAGATCTGGTTCATTTACACAAATGTTCACTGTTCCTTTAAATGTGGAAAAGTGATCGGTAACAGAGTACATAATCAATCCCATTTCAGTGAGCTCAATGTATTTTGAAGTTGCCATGTTTTGGATGGCAGTCCCGCAACCGGGCATTCAAGATACAACTTTTCTGTTCCACAGATGTCTCTGAATGCTGTTATTTTGGGTATACCAAGATGTCTGCCGGTTGCTCACTCATCTAATATACAGTTACTGTTTGTAGCCATCCCTTATATAGAGATCATTGATACACACACAGCGTAATTACTCAGTCTTTGTCTTGTCTGTCTTGTCTTGTTGGGATCTGGGGGGCCATCATCAGTGGTGCTGGCAAGTGTTCAGGGGTGTGGTGGCTTGAAAGACTCACCTTTGTTCTTTGTGTTATTATTTCTTATGTCATCTTTGAATTGGTTGAGTTGACTGGATGTTAAGGAAATTGTTCCTTGATCTTGTTCTAATCAGAGACAGTTCTTGAAAATAGCATATTCCATACAGTTCTTGTTTGTTGCGATAGCAAAGTAAGGCCTTGGAGTTGTGGTGATAGCGGGATTGATGTAGGGTTGACTGTAGGTGTTTTTCCAGTTGAAAGAGACAATGGGTTCCATAGATTTGACTCAGTGGGGTCAGTGGTGCATTAAATGCAAAATCTGTCCAAAGGATTCTCTGACAATTTAATTTTTACTGTTGTTTAACATGTCCACAGTGAACCTTGTATGTTACAAATCTAACAATATGTTCATACAGTCCTTTTGTTGCGATAAGCAAGTATCCTTGGAGTTTGTGATACGTGATTGATGTAGGGGTGGCTGTAGGGGGTTTTTCCCAGTTGAAAGAGACAATGGTTCCATATATTTTACTGTGTGGGTCAGTGGTCTGTCCCAAAGGTTCTGCTGACAATTTAATTTTATGGTTTTTAACATGTTATCAAAGTGAACCTTGTAATGGTTACAAATCTAAAAATAATATATGTATGGAAGAAAGTTAATATCTGTACAAGTGGTAAAAGTAGCAAGATCCTTTAATAAAACCATCCGTTGTGTAATGTTTAGGATATCAATGGTTTCTAGATGAGGTAACTGCAAAACCGCAAGAGTTTTTTGGTAGCTGTCACACACGATTTGGATCATTAATCTTTCTTCCTTCTTAAGTCCACATTGTATTTTAAGGCTAAGTTGTAACATTTAATTTTTAAGAGTATCGGCTATAAATACCTTTATGGTTATAATCCAATTTCATAGCTCTAATGTCCAAAAGTAATTGAGATCATAAACATGTGGTCCAGTGGATAATTTCAGTAACTCGTGATCATTAGACCGTTAAAATCATGAGTTCAAGCCCCACTTGTGGTCAATGTGTCTGTGTCCCTGGGCAAGATACGTAATATCAATTGCCTTGTTGACCCAAGCGAAATGGTGAGCTGTTAGGGAATATTACAATCTAAGTGCTGAAGGATTGTGCGCTTTTGCCAGCTGCCGTCCTAGGTGAAGCGAATGATTGTGACGATGTCCCTGAAGCCAGTGTATAATAATAATAGGCAACAGCGCTTTGTTATCCTGTGTAAAAAAAAAAAAAAAAGAAAGGAACTATATAAATGTCATCATTATTATATTATTACAGAAATATTGTAATTATTTGTTATTTTCTGCTCGTAGCAGATTAGTCCATCCCGATCTCAGTGGTGATGAAGACATCACCTTGGTTAGTGATGGTTCTTGTAAAGAATATGATTAGATGGAATGAGCAAATGGAAGGAACCATATGAAGAAGCAGTCGGGGGATGCATACCAACGATGCCTGCAATGTTCCGGATGCCACGTTCGTGTCCTGGTCAATGTGAACCACCCACCGGATGAACCGGACCTCTTCTTGCATATCATTTGAGTAGTGGTTAAGCCCACCAGGTCGGATTGCGCTTTATATAGTGTGTATCCCAGTTTTAGTATGAAGCAGTCAACTTAAAGGTGCAATTTTGTGATTCCTTGCAGAAAATCTTATTGTGCCAAAGTTTATTTTAGTTGTTTCTGATCCTGCAGTTGTGGTTATGAGCAATTGCTTGTTCCCATAGTCCACTGTAGTGTATTTCTGTCCGTTGATTGTGAATTAATTACATGTATGACCAATTCACATAAGATTAGGTATTGGATTTGAATTCAGGTCGGTCTATTAAGTATGGCCTGCTACTGGTATCCGGTAACCAGTACTACCTGTCCCATGGCCGATTGTCCGGCAGTCTACCCGTCACCATCCATTTGGGTTTTCCTAAGGAATCTGCTTTGGTATTTCCTTTTGTATTCTGTGAGACATTCTATTGCGTTTCACACCAAAATGGGGGAATAAAGAGTGGTGCAGTTTAATACAAGCCAATCACATATTTTCAACAATGTCTTTTTTCCAGGTGGTGGAATTACGTTTCCTGTACGACAACCTGGTTGAATCTCTAGATCAACACAGTCGGAGTATGGGTTTTGGCTGTATCCTAGCACATAGATGGGGCTTGGTAAAACCCTTCAACTCATATCACTTCCCAGACATTTACCGAGATCTAAGCCGGCTCCAAGACTGTCCTCTGCATTGTGCCCATCAAACACATTACAAAACTGGGTTGCCGAATTTGACATGTGGGCTACCCTGCAAGACGCATGATTGTGAGGAGACAAGACGAGTGGGAAACGTGAACAGAAAAAAGCTCTGAATGCAGAACAATGGTAGAAATGACCAACAGAGTAATGGTCAAGCATATCCTGACCGCGGTCAATTTAAAAAAGGAATTTCGATTATTTGTTCTCAATGACACTCAAAAACAACAGACTGACAATGTTAAATTGTCATAGGTAAGTGTGACGATGATTCTTGTCTTTGATAACGTGGCATGATGTAGCAATTTTGTTGTCGCTAACTCGGGATGTGGTCTGTTCCATACCGCTGCCCCTGCGTGTTGTTTTACTGATCTATTGATCATGTTCTGCGGCATTCATTTTAACGTTAACTTAGCAGTATTGCAGTACAGTATTTTGAAGAGACCAGAGGTGTTTTTAGTTAATCCCACAAGTCACCTTTGGGAAAATTTCACCTCAATAGGTCAAGTGATCCCTAAATTCCTATATTCTTCCAAAGAACAAACCGACTTTTACGCTCATTTTAGCCCACAAGCATGTAGAACTTAGGGAATTTTTAGCAATGATTATGAAATTCTTGTGGTTCTTAAATTTTGGAACACTTCTTATCCTAAGTACTGACATACTACGTTTAGTACGGTAAAGCAAGGCACATTGCAATGTCATCATGTGGAATTGATTCAAAGCACCCTCTTGGTAAATAGACCATAGTTCGGGTAATGCAACACACCAGACACATTGTAGTAAAAGCTCAATTCCATTGGCACATTTCAGTACCTTCCATTCGCCATGTATTGAGTAAATACACCCCCTGCTTTTTGGGAGATGATTATCCATATCACACAGGTCATTCATGTCCATGTATGCCCACTGAACTGTGTTCCTTGGGGGTTTGAGTATAGTGTAACTCATAGACGAGTGAAGTAAACGACTCCTCAAAGGTGTAATGTATTTGGTAAAATAAAATATTTGAATTCAATTTTTGATATCTCAAAGTCTTTTCTTTGAAAGTTAAAAAGTGAGTGTGGTATAACACATGCATTATCCTATCGAGAAAGTAGACATAATAGGCTGGATAAATCCAACTGGCTAATTTGGTAGTCTTACTAGCCTTTCTCCTTCCAGAAAACCTGGATTATTTCCTAGCAATACCATAATAAAAGTATATTCCCACCTTCACCTGTTGCTATTTCTGTCATCTAGATGAATGGTACTCGGAAGGTGGTGTATTATTAATGGGTTACGAGATGTACCGACTGCTGTGTAGTCGCAAACAAGTGAGGACAAGGAAAAAGCCAGCATCCTCACGGAAGAAGGCACAAGTCATTGATCTAGAAGAGGAAGATAGGAAAGAAGGAATGATTATGGGTAAGTGTGAAGATATCAGTCGTCATGCTTTACAGAATTTTCTTGTTATTTCTTATTACCTCTGGAAACACCACAGATAATAAGCCCTTTTGGAATTCCAGCTGTGCATGTCTGACCTTTAAGCCTGTAAGATAAACACACTTCCAGTGCGTGTCCCAGTACATTAATTAAATAGCATCGCCTTGATGAGAAAGTGGCGTGGTCTAGCAGTTAGCAAGCTTACCTCTGTAGCAAAGGGTCCTTGGTTCTAATCTCAGTGGGACCACTTGCTAGATTAAAATTCAAGAACTCAATTTGGGATTTAATTTGTATAACAGATATTGATTAAAACGTGAACACCACCTTCTCATGGTTCCTTTGAAATGGGCAAAGGAACCACGAAAGCTTGCACTTCCCATCTGGTGTGTTTCGTAGTGTGTTGGAATGTTGCAATATGGTGCCTCCAAGTTGCATTGTTTCTTTCTAGTAATTATAAAATTTGGCTCACAGGCCACGATTTAAGATGAAATAAACCTTGATTATTATTATTATTATTATGAGTTGGTGATTGTCAGCAAATGCAGAGCTGCCGTGGCACTGTAAATGGTAAGAACTCCTTGCTTGTGCCAGAAATTATGAATTTATGTATGGTCTACAGTTGCATCTTATGTTTTCACCATAGCTCAAAATTTGAGTTTGTTGCACTAGTCGTCTGCTCTGACCTGACTCATACACTTTCCGATACTCATCCTGAACCAGAAGTATACCATTCTCACTTGACCTTTGACATCACTGACTGCAATGTCTCAACTCTGAAAGGGCTTATACTACGTAGTGAAAACATACACAATATGTAATGCCGGATGATCTACATGGTATTCCCTACGGTGCTGTGAAGTCAGGACTTAGTCAAATGTGCCATTTTTTAGGTTTTTTTTTCAGTTTAAAAAAACACGCATTAACATGTTTTCGTTCCATATCTTTTAACAGAATCTATATATATTTTTTTTCTCTCTATTTTGTTCATTTTAACTTTTACTATGTTCCCATTTTGACCAGAACAATCACATAGGGGGCTGACATGGCTGAACTGGTCCCAAAAGCGGGTAATTTTCGTCGTATTACGCCATCCTCGCGCTGTGGCTATTCGGCTCGTCGCGTGTAAATGAGCGGCATCAGAAATGCCTTGATGCATAGATTCGATATGAAGCATACCATGGTAACTTGTATGCAATTAATAACATGGTTGCCCACGTGAGGTTGCTTTTGCAAACAGAATGGGATTTAAAATTTCACATTTTAATTTTTTACTTTTTCATTGTTTTTTTGTGTTAATTTGTATTAAGGTGAAGCAATTTGACCTGGTGCAGAGGCAGTGTGAAAAATAAGAGATAAACCTTGTGGTTTGGAGTAAGGCTAATAGTTTGGAGCGAAATGGGACAATATTTGGACAAACTGGCGATTTTCTCTGTGTTTGCTTTCGGCGTCAAATTCGTGATTTTCGGTTCTCCATTACTCGAAATCCATATCAGCAACAGGTAAGAAATGAAATGCATCGTATAGAGCATAGCAAAATCTAGGTCCGGTATTTTTTTAGTTTTCATTTTTGTTAAAAATCGTGAATTTATGTCAACCTTTGAACAATCTGGCGTTGTTCCAAATTGAAACACGCGTTTTTGGCTTCTTTGGCAAATATTTGATAAATCCGTGCAGAATTTGAAAAAAGGGGAAATACCCCGACCCTAGATATGACCCTGTAATACAAATACGAACAAGCCACATTTGTATAACATTGTCTATATTTTTTTATAGGGAACGCAAAAAAATGATGAAACTCCATTTTTTATGATTTTCTCAAAAACACTGTACTTTGGGGGAAAATATTATATATTGATCGCTTGAGTCATTTCCTTCTCACATATGTATCTTTTATAATATGTTGGAACAACAATTAAGAAGATACGGCAAAAACAGGTCACTTGAATCTGACTTCACAGCCACCTTAAATTGGTATCAACTTCAAACAAGATGTGTGATATGAGAATCTCTGCAATCTTTGATATGAAGTGTTAATTACACATCTTACAACACATGTTTTTTGTATTGGGGGATAATAAAATTAAAATCAAAGAAAACAAAACACAGACTCTGGTGAAGCAGGCCCACTCTTGTCCATCTGCGATGAGGGACACAGGATTAAGAACAGTCTCGCTGGAATATCACAAGCTCTGAAGAATATCAGAACAAGGTGAGCTAGGTATTCATATCATTTGATAATGCCTTATCAAAATGAGGTCAAAACACTTTACAAAAGAAAAAGTAATTACTATTTACATCCTCACACAGCAGTGTTGCTGTGAATGTGAGGTGAATCCGGCCACCCCCGTTAGCGGGGACAAAACCGGATTTAAACTTTGGTTTTACTACTACTATTTGGCCAATAACATTATAAGTGATGGAACATGAGGTAAGGACTTAACATCTATAGTATTTGTCAAAATCCTTTGGACATGTAACTATGTACGCCCGCTTTCTCGCCAATAAGACGCACTGTTGGATTGCACGTAAGCGCACTTCACGCAAAAGAGATATGCACGCGTATGTCATGTCCAAGGGATTATGACAAACACTAAAGTAGTAGTAAATCCCAAGTTTTAAATCCTGTTTTGTCCCCGTAAACAGGGGTGGCCGGATTCACCTCACACTGGCAGCAACCGCCCTTACTCCTTCCTTCCACTTCACCCGATTCAATGCATCCTCCATCCTCAACCCAACTCTCCTACTCTCCTCCTCCACTTGCTTCTTCCATGTCTTCTTTGGACGTCCCCTCCTCTTCGAACCTCCCACCTCGAACTCAAAGGCCCTTCTCAAGGCATGCTCGTCATCCTTCCTCAACACACTATAAACTAAAGTATAAAAAACAGCTGCAAAATCAAATAAGAAAATTCATGTGAGGCAATAAAAAACAATTAAAAAAAAGTGGCACATTGATTTTGAAAGGAGGAAGGTTCCAAGCTCAGATGTGACCCCACAATTATTTCATACTAATCCGATTTATAATAAGTGAGATATTTTGGAACATTGCCGGCATGCCCGGCAAAAAGGCACACCATTGCATTCAGTGATAACACTGTGCATATAATGAGAGACATGCATGCCCAGACTAAAGCATAACACTCTTAGGCATTGGACTACATGCATGAGAAGAATTGAAGAATTAGTTAAAAGTAATGTTAATAAGAATGGTTGAGTATGCAGTAATTGGAACTTATAGAAGAACTGTATCGTCTGTGTTATTAAATAGCCCAAGACTGTAACCATTTTTACAGAAAGATTTATAAATTATTAATGAGGTTTCATAAATGTTTATTATGAGAAGAAATATGATTGGACAAAAATCTTCCATTGATATTTATCATTGCACGGTAAATATGAATATGAATAATATGTTAATGAGTGACTGAGCGTACGCATTTTACAGATTGTTTATTGATTCATTTTATGGGTGGGTGAGTAGAATTCTACTGCGTTACTGTTACTTCAGATTTTGTTTTAAAAAGTCGCTGTGGTGTATATTTAGGAATTAGGTTTCATGTAGATTAGGAATTAGGTTAATGTTTGCATATTTTAAGTTTTGTGCATTGCCAAAAATAATGCACTTCCGTTTCAGTTTTTTGAACCTGCTTGCGCCACTAGTGTCATTCAAAATGAGCATGCATTGCATTGTTTTTTGCCAATTCACCTCGAACTTAATATTCAGCCGTTAAACCTCTAACGTACTTCAACTTATCCAGCGTGCAAATTCCCCGGTATAGCATGCAAATGCCGAACGCAATTTCGCGGATGAGGCCGAAGTATTTTGCAAGTCCATGCAAATCCTTGCTATGCAAGTTTCCCGGGGCAATTTTTGGCAGTCCAGCATCGCAAGCAATGACCAATCCTACAGTAAAACTCATAAAAAAAAGGATCTCAAAAGTATCACCCAAGGCACACTTAAATCAGGAAAAACATTCTAATTTTGTTAGGTCAAGCTTAATCTGCATTGTTAGATTAACCTCATTCAATATGCTTCGAAACTCTGTCATAAATTTTATCCCCCACGCCACCCAGAATATCACAAGATCCCGTACTACTTTAGGCCACAGTTTCGACGACATTATCTCTGATACAGCATTTAATCTCTTCCGTCTGTATGTTCTACTGGATGTACCAAAGGCAGAAACGTGGCGCCTGATGAAGAGACTGTGGTTTGCTTTTGTATAGACCAATTAGATTTACTGGTACATTCTGGCAGTTTAAATAGGTAGGATCCTTTTTCGGGTTGTTGGATAAAGGAGAAGTGAGTGGGTTTTCTACTGCGTTTTTGAAAGAGGTTCTAGGTGAAACAGTCTTCAAAACAAAACGCTCTACATTTAACACACCACCACACACCTTGGAAAATGCAAAACTTTACTGTTACATAAAGTCTGGCCGCCTGCCTGAGCTTTCAACTTGACATGTTAACCATAGGGTAGAAATATGCAAATGAGCTTAATTCTCCCATGAAAATATGCAAACTTGAAATATATAGAAAATGACACAGCTTGTCACAAATTAAACGGGGGATGTGATAATAGATTAAATAAATACATTTTGAATGAACGTGACATTTTGTAGTTCGGACATCATATGCAAATGAGCTAGACGGCATTTCTGGGAAATCAAATGTTTTATTACGGCAAGGGAAAAATTACACCGGGGACAATGGGCGATTCGTCTCCAACTTGTTTCACAATCACCTCGAACGTAGATAGCAAGGTGAAAAAAGCTATGAAAAGCATAGAAACCCCCCTGTCGATTATTCTACAATTCAAGGTCTCGAAGACCTGACGTTTAGCCCCAAAGTTTTTAACCACATTTATCATAGGAAAATATGGTTTGATGTAACTTGTCCAAGGTGCATATCACTACAAATGTATGGAAATCAACAGATGGCCTACTGAAGTACCCACTTGTATTGATCTGTTGTTTTTGAAGGATTTACAGCCCTCTTCAATGGGAGTGCCAGCCAAAATTTAAGGTTGCTAGCCTGTTTACAATAGGAAAAAATATGAAAATATGTAAAATTGAGTGTTTCACCCCTTCTCAACGTTGTACAGGGTCCAAATTAAAATTCTGATATGATTTTTCATCATTCCTGTTGCCAAATTGAATGAATTATCATTTTTACTAAATTTAGGCGTGATAATTTTCAAAGCTTTATCTAGGGATTTGTGGGTTGTTCACACTGCTTTTTAAACAAGGTTACTGCTTATAACTAAAAAGGTGAACTTCTATCAGATCCCAATATCTGAGTTTGACAAAACTTGGAATGTGGGTAGTGGTGCATGCAAGTAATACCCATGTACTGTGTCATCATATTTGTGCATATTAATGAGTTCATTTGCATATTTGCTGATTGGTTTATTACTATAAAGGTGAACTTCTACAAGATCCCAATGTCCAAATTTGACAAAACTTAGTGTGTGGGTATTGTTGGATGCAAGTAATACCATGCATTGTGTCATCTCTATTTGTGCATCTATATTAGTAAGCTCATTTGCATATTTTCAGTAAATGTGAAAAATCCACACTGCCTCAACCCAACAGCCAATTCTAACTCTAGAAGTAGGATGATAGAGCATGATGGGATCTAGTGCTATTTATAAATATTAATTAGGTCTACAGGTAAATATTACTTACCTCAATCTCCAATCTAATTGGGCAGGTCATCTTAATTACACACCAAGCAATTCTTTTGTAAATTCATGGAGTACTTGGAAAATGATAATCCCTGATTTTTTAATATAGTAGTAGACCTACAAACATTTGGTAGGTTGGTCTTGGGACCACAAATTATTCCACTGGACCAGAAAATTTGCATTTATAAATTATGGGGCTTGTGGATTTCAAGTTGAAAACCTAAACAAGAACATTGCAGCTTGCCAGTTGGTTCCCAGAATCCACGAGGGTCTGAACTGCTGCTGGAGGGGCAACTCAAGCTAAGATTTGGGGAAAAACATGTAGATGCAAAGTGCTAAATTTGTTGTTTGTCTAGAGATGAACCTTCATCCAATTTAAAATTTGGAAAGTGAAGAAATAATGTAAGAATTTTTTGCTGCTGCTCTTGCACGTAATTTAAAAATCCTTACCTGGAATTAAAAAAGAATTAACAGTCGGTATTTGATCACTTTGTAACTTTGTTGACACTTTGTTGCAAAATATGTCAAAGACAGAGACAAATTCAGTTTCTGACCGATTTTATTAATGGTAACAATTCATGAAATATTAAAACAATGATAACTTCATTGGATTCAAAATGCTAATCAAAATTTAGGAATTGCTATGCAAAATAAATATTGCATAGCAGATTTTGCTATGCAATATTTAAATTCAAATTGCACGCTGAACTTATCATACATAAACTTTACTTTCATGCGGGTAAATGAGCTTGAGATTCATTATCGATAACATATCTTTATATTTGCGCAAGAGGCTGTAAACACTGAATGTCACATCGTGCTCTGTACCAAATGTGCAGTTTTTATCGGCCAATTTTTTTGATGAGATCGGATGACACGAGGAAATTGCCAGTTTATTTAATAACACTGGTACGTGTCAGTTACATTCATTGCAAATGTGATATTATTATCCTATCTTGTTATAACAGGAGAAGAGTGGTGTTAACAGGGTATCCATTACAGAACAACCTCCAAGAGTACTGGTGCATGGTAGACTTTGTCAGACCCAACTTCCTTGGTACTAAACATGAGTTCTCCAACTTGTTTGAGAGACCCATCTCTAATGGCCAGTGTATGGACAGTACACCCAATGTAAGATTATTTTTCAGTTATTTTTGTGTCGTCTGCAAGAATTGCAGAAGGTACATAGGGATTACTCTGATCGTATGTGTGTGTATGTGTGTGTCTGTGGTCAAAATGTTAACCCTTAATATATTGCATGCCGTATGAGTTCCGTAAGGGCTACGATGATGTAACTTGGTGGGAAGGAGGAGGCGGGGTGGGTTAACATGTTGGTGACCTCATGTGACCTTGGTGATCTCATGTGACCCTTGGCCCCATTCACAAATCGTGATAGCAGACGACACTCGCGGTCCGGGGACTGTGATGTATTTTCCTTCATAGGGACAGGGGGCTTATCAACAATATCAAATTAATAGACCTTTTCAAATGGAAACGTTCAGAGCAAAATACAATGTACACGTGCATATAAGGATTCTTGTGTACATTCACAAGCATTTGCCAGTAACAAGCATTAAGCAAAGGCCAAATACACACAAGTGCTGCACCCAATGGTTGCTTGTGATGACCGTTAGGACGATTATCGGGGTTATCATGTTCGTGAACTTCGTTTTGAAAAGGTTTATTTATATATTTATATTGAGGTATATATATATATTATTTATAAGAGGTATGCAATGTGAGTTCAAAGGTCATGTACAGAACTTAAGGATATGAAGTTTTTCATCTTGATAGATTGGCCTTCACTCCAAAACCCCATCTGTAAAGTTTCACGCCGATATTTCAATCCGTTTTGATGCGAGAGCTAGAAACGTGATTTTGTAAGCCCCATAGAGTACTGTGTAAAATTAATATTGGTCAACCAAAATGGGGCACATTTCACTCATAACTTCCAAACCAAACATTCTTTGGCTCTAAGATTTCACAGGGTAAATGAGAAAAATAGTAGCTTTCTTCTGATACCAAAATGTTGACCACTTCCGGTAAAATCTGGGGCTTCTGGGGACGAGGCTATTGGCGATCGGGGCATGGACCTTTAACTCTTCCATTTTGTAGGTATTTTTGGTTAAAGTTGGCTTTAATTTTCAAGTTGAATGGCCTTCATACATGAGATGCTTAGAGATTGCCACAAGGCAGGAATGAAGGAATATAAAATGAGAGGTCAAAGGTCATGAGGGTGTGAACTTTGGCAGTTGTATACTGATTAAAATTAGCCCTGACTTGACGGTGCATTGCCATATTACTTTCTTAGTTGTCATTCTGTAGACCGAGGTCAATGTGTTGTAGAGGCATACACAGTCACTGAACTAATCTACTCATGTAATTTTGATTTGATGCAGGGGTGGTGCCAGGGTAAAATCTTGGGGGAGGGGCAAACAATTACACGTTTAACTCATATAGGTAAAAAACCCTAATTCTAATGCAGTTTATTGCTTAAAACCCATATTATTTTCTGAATTTTAAAATTCTCAGGAGGGCAGCCACCGCCCTAACACCACCCCTGATTTGATACCCTATCTGAGACCACTGTCCATATTTGTCAGTCTACAATGCTGATGATGTGGTGTTTTTATCAACAGGATGTGAGACTAATGCAGCACAGGGCTCACGTATTACACAGACTCCTTGAGGGCTTTGTCCAGAGGCGAGGCTTCAAGGTACTGAGAACAGCACTTCCTGCAAAGGAGGAGCATGTGTTAATGGTGAGGATGACAACATTCCAGAGGGGACTGTATATTAGGTTTATGCAGAGGTTTACAGAAGCAGGAGCTGCTGGATGGTGTAATACTAATCCTCTCAAGGCATTCTCTGTGGCGTGTAAGGTAAGGTACCTCTAATAGTAATACTGGTTTCATAGTGTCATGCTGCCTGCTGCTTAGAGGCATGCCATTGGCGAATGCCACTAACATTTTTGTCCCCGCCGAACG
>JAMKCH010038154.1:0-23716 GCA_023653785.1 Ophioderma brevispina | reverse complement strand
TGGATAGTACCGCCAGTGCCGCCCACATTAGCTACACCCTGATCATAAGGAAAAAAGAAATTATTTCATTTTGAGTTCTTACGATACCATATTTTGAAGCAACTTTCTCTGTGTCAATATTGAGGATTCAAAATAAAAATTTAACAAAAAATATAGCAAATTGATTGAAGTAACAAAATACTGGCCATATATTAAAATTGACAATTTATTATTGAATTCTTGAGAGGCATTGATTCTGACAATCATGAGGAACAGAATCAAGGTTCTCACTAACAATGAAAATAAATTGCACAAGAAACGGATTGTCATGTGAGTGAACAAAGTCGGTAAGTGCAATAGCTGCCATTTGTCAAAAATTCCCAACAACACATACTGTTATGCCAAGTCTTGGTCTGTGGCTCTTAAAGGGTTATTCAAGCATGAGCACCAGGCTGACTGGTTTTGTCTGTTTTTTATTTTGGCATGTAAATTATAGTATTTATCAGAATATACACTAATCTATGGGGTCATGTCATGAATGATTTTTACTCACAGAAAATATACAATGGTGACGATCCAATACATCTAATAATAAAAAGTTCAGCTTTATATAACTATAAAATATCGCTATTTCAATGCCGAACCTAAATGGTCGTTATGTGTATTCCATGGATTTGATTCTCGTTGTGCCCTTTCACGTTCACTTTGCATTAGACGTATTATTGACACAGTACACCATAATGTCATCACCTAATATCCATATTAAAGATAAACCACAAGAGCTATGAATATTCAATTTTTTTCCAGAATGACGTTTTGTTACAGCCGTATGCGATGAAAATTTACTAATCAGTATTAGGAGTAATGAGATCGCTAAAGTTAATCACTTATGCAAAAGTCAACAATACGTCAGCGAAAGTGAATATGAATATTTTATTCCCTTTCGTGAAACTTCATCCAAATGATGCCTGAGTCGCGCTCGAATCTATGAATATTGACCTGAGGAGTGATGACATCACTAGCCAACTCCAGGTTTGAGAACAGTGTTGCAAACGGTGTAAAACACCTTAGAATTTTGTATCCACATTAAATAACTTATTTATGTTAATAACTAACACCATAGAATTATTATATATTCTTTGAGGTACTACTCCTGCATTTTCGTTTTTAAAAAGTGTACGAGCCATATAAGTTTGGCCTAGTGCGCATGATCCAGCACAGTCACCTGAAGAACCATTTCAAGAGCCACTGACTCAAGGAAAGAATTGAGATCCTTTGAATACATGGCCTCACAACAGATGTATCACATGCAGCTATTGCACATACGACCTTGTTGCACTCACACGAGACGTTTTACAGTATAAATTTGCACAAGCCTGCCTATTGAAGGTTATACTGATTAAAGGTAACGAGAGATTTCACATTACAGGTGTCCCGAAAAATGTGAAAATTCTGATTTTTGCACATCGTAAAAAACTTTCCATAAAAAATATCCCCATCAGAAAGGATAAGCTGAAAAATGTTCTTTGGTACAAAAATCATGAAATTTCTAATTTTGTATAGGAGCAAATATGAAAATTCAGCCTGGGAACTAGGTTTTTATTGAAAAATAAGCAAATCAGAATCGCCTTTTCTCTCTTTAGGAGCATTTCTGTAGCCCATATAAGGAAGAATCTATTGGTGTCTAATCTATATGAAATTATATTATAACACAATATTTGGGTGCCTCAAAATCTCTCGTTTAATACAGCAATCATCTATTGAGCCTAACCACAGACACAGCTGTTTGACCTATGCAAATTGTTTCTGTGATTTTTGTAACAATTTTATGCAGCGGCAAATCAATTCCGACAACTAGTGCAAATCGCATTATGCAACAGCTATCACCTGTGCACAAACTGGGAAAAATCCATGGTGAGAATCTTGACATGCAGGCCTACAAAGGCCATTGACTTGCACTACGGGATAAGCTTCGATTTGCTGATCCGTAACATCAGAAAAAAATCATCAAAATTAATGATTTTGTTATTTTTTGTTACTGGCATGGTTGGGCCAACATAACCTGCAAGTGGTTGGCTTGAAACCTGTGGGATTAAAACAAGGCAGTAGCATTAGCAAGGCAGTAGTTTTTATATGATTCTGTAATTTCTATACATGCATATCAAAATTCCGACTTGAGATTTCCCCTGTGAATATTCAAGATTTTAACCGTGATATTGTGTACCATGACCTGTACAGTTTGACCTCACACACACATATTTGATCTTTGTTTTATTCTGTACTGGTGTAAACCACAATCAGCTGTTTAGTGTAGATTTTGGAGACGCCATCGCTCTCTGTCTATTTGCGGGAGATGGTATGACAAATTTCCTCAAATACACTATTTGGTGGGTTTTTTTCTACATTAAAGCAGTTATCTGGAATTGTACACACTTATTCCTGAAGTTGAAAAATGGGTTTTCACATTTTTTTTCTATTCTCTCGCATTATCGCTGCTAATCCCTTTAACCCCCGAGGTCTACCGCCTTTCTCACAGTATCTCTGATTGGCTCATTACACGATACAGCATGATATAACCTCCGAGTGACCAATCAAAATAGATCTTCTATATATCTGTACAAGGTCCCAGGAAATGCAAATAGAATTGATGTGGTTTGTGTCAAGTCTACAAGGAGGGACGAGAAAGCATTCAATATTTGGGTTGGTGATGACATCATTAGTGAAACTAATGAGAGTAATAGAAAATTCCAGGTGACTGGTGTGAATCTATTCATGAACACTGACTGAAAATCCATAGTTTCACTAATGATGTCACTGGCAGTGTATTCTTTTTTCTGGCCCTGTTTATTGGAATGGAATGTTCCGTAAAGATTTGGAGTAGGGGGGGTTAAGAAAAAAATTCACAAATGCAAAAATACTAATACGGTAGTTTGTATTGACCAATTAAGCAGTTATTAGTAACGCCACTGGTTTTAAGTCAAAAGTAGCTCCTACAGGGGATTAAAGTTACTTGGACAGGAGATACACACACCTCACTTGAGCGCAACAAGTTATGTGGAGGTTTGGCGCATTCTTTGACCAATTGTGCATTGCGAAACGAGGTGTGATGTTCCTCCAAGCTCACACAGTCCATGCTCGTGTGTGTTTGTTTCTGTCCAGCAAATTATTAATCAGACTGTAGATCAGAGGATTTGTCACGGAGTAAGAAGATATTTGTTTCAACCAGGGGCTGATCTCACAAAATGGGAACGCCCTCTATGGTCCACCATTCTGTCTACCAAGCAGCTGGTAGCAGGATACCTACTTTTTTATTGGTGGTACTCCTATGAACACGTCACCTGCAGGGCAACTTTAGAGTACACTACATGATAGGGAATGCTATGAAAAAGTTAACTATAGTGGCCCAGTGACTTGTGAACATCACAAGTCTTTAGCTGTAGGTCATGCATTGTATCCCAGCTCAAGTAGGGTACCCCCTTGGAGTAAAGCTGGGGAATCCTTGTGGTAGAGCTGGGGTACCCTGGGTACAGCTAGGGTACCCTGGGAGTAGAGCTGGGGTACCCGATAGTACAGCTGAGGAACCCTGGAGTAGAGCTGGGGTACCCTGGAGTAGGCTGGGGGTACCCTGGAATAGACTGGGGTACCCTGGAGTACAGCTGGGGTACCCTTGGTGTAGAGCTGGGGTACCCTTGTGTGAGCTGGGGGGGTACCTTGGTGTAGAGCTGGGGTACCCTTGGATTAGAGCTGGGGTACCCTTGGAGTAGAGGCTGGAGGCCCCTTGGAATAAAAGCTGGGTAACTTGAATATCTTTGGAGTAGAGCTGGGTGTCCTTAGAGTAAAGGTGAGGTACCCCTAGAGTAGATGTAGGTACCCTTGGAGTAGGGTTAATAGTACCACACAAAGTCTCTCCATGATGGGTTACACTGTAAGAATCTAGTTCCATACACAATGTTGTACTGAGCTAGGCAGTTTGTTCCTTAGTTTTCAACTCTTAAGACTACAATACATGGTGGCATTTGCAGAAACAGTTTCCTTCTCCCCAAGCTACTTTGAATGTTGATTTTAGTGGTTTCCATCGGATGGGGGAACCGTGGGCGTCGTAGACAGGTTCCTTTTGACCAGGCTCTTCATCACGATCTGTGGCCTACAAAATCATTGAACAAATAGTCAAATTCCCAAACATTACCCGGTACTTACTTGGTTAAAGACTGAATACTTTACCATTACTGCCCTCATCGCCCATCTTTCATAAATTTATTTATCATCACTATCTCTCATTGGCTCATTTCGTGATCTAGCCTCATGTAAGCAGCAAAACAGATATTCTATATACCATATACCTGCTGCAATCCTTTACAGGTGCAATGAGAGATTTTTGAGTCATCACGATTCTTGTGACATGTATATAGATAACACCCATATAATTCCTCCCGGGGGGGGGGGGCACTTGTATTCAAATTTGATATGATGCGTGAAACAAGAAAACGCGTAAAAAGGGTATCTTTTTTCCACAGGCGATGTAAGCCGTGTACTTGACACGATTAGTGTGTCAAAACAGCAAAATATGGAAAAAGCGGTTCTCGAAACACAAAGGCCCGCCTGCTTTCGCGCTTAATTGTAAGCCAAAAAGCAGCACACCGGAGTGCAACTGTTCGAGTCAAGGGTGTCCCCAAAAAGTTGTGCAAGCAGTAAACTCCACGTGCTTAACTTGTTTTGCTTCCCACTATTTCATTGACACTCCACCCTAGGGGTCACAACATTTTCCATTGTGGAAGATATTAATTCTTGCAATTTTTAAATTCACCTCCCCACGAGCATGGAAAGTCCAGAGATTTTTAGGAGTAACCACCCCTTGTTTTGCATTTGATTATTCTTTACTTCCTTCTCTTTTCCTTCTTTTCATTTGACACCACCCAAGGGTCAACATTTGCCATTGTGGAGATAGTAATCATGAGAATCCTCAACAAGAGCATAACTACCCACATGAGCACAGTAAGACGGTTCGGAGTGCACCCGCTTTGCCTTTATAGTATTCTTACTTCTCACTCTTTCCATTTGATACCACCATAGAGGTCACAACATCTTCCGTTGGGAGAATATTAAATCTTGAAATGTCCCCCACATAATCATAACCAAGAGATGGTTGAGTAGCCCCCCGGTTTTGCCTATTGTATTCTTTCTTTCTGCTCTTTCATTTGACAACACCCCAGGGTCACGACATTTTCCATTGTAGAGTCTATTAAGCATAAAAGTCATGCAAAATGCCCTTAAAATTCACTAAATTTAGTAAAAAGTGAAAAATTTATTCAATTTGCAACCACTATTTTTGAAAAAAGTCATTGACCACATTTCAATTTGAGTCTCCTACGGGGTCCAGAAACCGGTGAAATGCACAATTTTGGGTATTTTCACTTTTTCCAAGAATTTAAACCAGGCTGGCAACCCAAAGAACTGACCAGAACTAAGAAGTCTGCTTGTTTTGTACACCTGTTTTTCACCACCAAATCACACACAGGAGCCATATCATGCCAAATAAACACATGCTAACCTAATTAATTGTAAGGTACCAAACTCCTGAAATCAAATTCTTTTTGAAGGTGTAGTATTTCCACTGACCAGTGACAACCTGAGAAAATTTGGTTTGAAATGGACCAAGCATTTAGCATTAGTTTTCAATTTTAAAATAATCAGCAGAATGCCCCTTTAAGTGCCGACATGGCATTTTACACAATTATGAATTCCACACAACAGATGTTACCCGATAGTAGTCTCATGTAGCGAAGAATTTGGCATATCCAATGTCAATTCCATTGATAACAGCCAATTATCAATTTAATTTAATTAGATCAATTGTCATCAAAAATGCCCCTTTAAATAATCGCCCACTGCACTTTGACCCATTATGATTCACCCCAAAGATGCATGGCATAGTATTCTTTCATGCACTAAGGAATTTTGCCTATCCGATGTCGGTTTCCAGAGATACAGTAATTACGGTACGCATATTTAATTTAGCTCATTGCATACCAAGCTGCGAATGTCTCACACATACGTTCAATTGCAAAAAGAATGCGCACCAGATGGCTTTCATGCCGTTAATGAAGTTCCCTTATCCCTGTACCGTTTCAAATTAATAGCAGCAATTACGCTTTTTTTGCATATTACTTATCTCATTTGCCATACTTTAATTTGCCGCTACGCCCGAAATCTAATCAGTTCGAAACTCTCCAGCCCGCTCCCCATCCACCAAGTTCATCATCATCGCCTTACGGCCTCCAGAAACTTTTACACAAGGCCCTTGCAGGAAATTTCGTTAATTATGCAAATTAGATACTTAATTGGCATATTTACGCCCAAATCTAATCAGGTCGATAACTCGTGGACCCGCTTCTTTCCACCAGTTACAGATCATCATAGCCCCTATGGAACTCCAGATAAATCGTACACCGCAGCCCGTGAAAACGACTCATGCAGACAGACAGCATGACAGACGACAGCAACGGACAGACTGACAGACGACAGACAGACAGACAGACAGAAGAAGGATTACTAGTCTCTGCCGACAAGTTCAGGCGAGACCAAAAAGGGTTGTTTTTTTTTTTTTTTTAATTTTTTATATAATTCATCTTTAATTCATCAAAAAATATTGTAATTTGGAACTTAAGCAAATGAGGCAAAGCCAGATAATCAGGATTTATCAACGCATGATTGCTTACTTGTTTAAGTAGCAAAAACTGACAAAAGAGTATTGTAGGGTTGTTTAGGGTATTTTTTTTTAGTCGATGGAAATACCGTTTAGGGTGCATTTCGAAAGTTCATGTTCACAGAGCATCATATCCACCTTTGATAAGCGGGCCCCTACCTTTATTAGACACCCAATAGAATTCCCTACCTTTTATATTTGGCTACACAGAAATGACCTAAAAAAAAATGAAATACAATGACTGTACATTCTTATATTTTCTAAAAACTAATCAGCTGAACTTTTGTATTTGCTCCTATAGTAAATTAAAATTTCACATTTTTTGTACCAAGAAACAGTTCTCAGCTTACATCCTTTCAATGGGGAATTTTTTGTTTGAGAAACGTTATCTTAGTGCCAAAATCAGAATTTTACCATTTTTTGCGGAGACCTGTTATTTGAAACCTCTCGTTGCACCTTTAAGGTTTTCTTTCTTGTCTGTGATTGGCTAATTAACATCAATAATCATATGATTCGCCAATCAAATCAGTCAGTTTATAGTTTGAAACATGCAGAGAATTTTAACCACATAACAACTACGTGTTAATGCAAATTAGAGAAATATTTCTAGTCTTTTTAACCACATGAGCTAACATTTGACAGTCCAAATCGGAGGCAAATTATGCACCCTGGAAATAACATAACTTTTCCCACCATGCCTTGGGCTCCAGCATAGAAAATTCCTTTTGGCACTGGTGTAACAGTGGATGGAATCATGTGACTCATGATCTAAAGTTGTGGTTTGAGTCTACGCCTACACGTTGTGCACATGGGCAAAGGCATTACCCTTTTTGTCTTGCCTCTCCCTCTACACCCTAGGGAATGGAGAGCTTTTTAGGGGCATATTAACAAATTCAAGTGCCGATAGGCTAGTCCGTTCCTACTAGCTGCGCTGCGTGCGGCAACGCCATGCAAGTTTCAAAATATTGGACAACAGATTATTGCGGTGAGGTAAAATAAATTCCACAGCTAATGTTGATACTTACTGATACTGCGGTAACTGCATAAAGTGCGGCCACTGCAACGTACCGTATAGAGGTTCTGCAATTGTTGCGGGCGGTGAGTTTGCGTGACGACTGCATTTTTCTTTAACCATGTAAAATCCAAATTTGGAAGTCTTATATTTTATGATCATTTTAAATCTTTCTTCTTAGCCATAAGGCATTGCCAATGATATTTGTTTTGATATTGAACCGTGGGCAAATCGAGTTGCAAAAAGTTCAAACATAATTAACTTCATTTGCGACGCATTGCGGTGAGGTCCGGCGCAGCAAATTCTAGGTAAAATTTGCCACAGTTTTGTTTCGCCAGGCCACTGCGTTTTGAAAAGCAGAACGTGACCTGCGGTGACCTTGCCACTTTTCAATGTATCAAGTTCTGGGACGAAGTGGATAAAAAAATTGTGGTAAATTTTCCGACACACAACACCGCACCTTGCCACAGTGCTAGTATGAACGGACCTTAAGCACAAGCCCCGTCTAAATGCAAAGATTTTGATGATATCCTAGTGGCAGCCGGTATTTGCAAAGACAATGATCAATGTAATGGCAATTAGCGCATATAACAACAAGTTTTATCCCCACTACAATCTACCGTCCTTTGGTAGTTGAGTACTGCCGGTTCTTCTGCTGTCAATAGAGGGGGTCCTTCATCTCGGCTGACTGGCTCTCTGCTTTGCAGCATCAAGCTGCAGCCAGCCGACCTCCTGTTGGCTTGTCATACAAGTGAAAATGAAGTAAAAACACAAAAATTTCTCAGAAAATGAGGTGTTCCTTGTTCAGAATGTTAATGGCTGGAAAATTTTAGCTTTGAGTGCATTAGAACATCAATGCATGCCACGCTATTTGACGATAACAAATTATACACGCCCTGCAGGGTGGCGTTCCATTATGAGTCTGGTCCAACTGACGCAAGTGTATTGATTATCAGGCGCAACTCACGCGATAACAAAATATACAGACCTTAACTAAATTCATAACATTTTACAACACAACACTTTTTACACAAAAAATCTTTAATGTCATGAAATCCAATGCAGACTATAGTACAAGTTGTTTTCATAATTTCAAAATTTATAAATTCTACTCTTGGCCATGGGCGCAGCCATTTCAAAGACTCACCCGTGAGAAACACCCGGTGATACATCACGACGCACACTAAAGTAAAGAGGAGACTTTGCAAATAAGTCCATGAATTTTCTAATAAACATGTGGTCAACATATGATAACAGCTGACAAATCCCCATCCTTTGATATATGTAAAGAACTAATTTTTAAATATTTTGACGTCAGAGTGGAACAGTTATCGAGAGGTATGGTTATAATACAGCCACAACTTGGTTAACAAGCACAAAATTTGCTATGAAAAGTTGATCACGCGACAGGTCACCCTTCAGACTTCCTGTCTACACGCTCTAATAATGGCGAGGCCTTTTTAACAATTATAATTCGAATTTATATAAATTTAACATAACGGTGTTGCTTAGAATGTTACGCGCACGTGTTGGGTGATTGATTCATTTTATGGTAGGTGTGTCAACTTTTTATGTTTCTCTAACGTAAAAATGCACACACAACCCACCCATAAAATGAATCAGTCCAATCGTCGCACGTAAACATTCTAAAGCACACCACATATGCTCATTACACGTACACTCCAGCCATATTCTCTATTTATGAATTTGGCCTTCTTGCAGTTAATTACAAATTATGAACCATATATCATCTAATAAATAATTATTGCATGGCCCAAATTAATGCACATTTGGACTTTTTCACATTTCTCCAATGATCCTTTGCTATAATCGGCTTTGCTTCAAATATCAATGCCATAATTCTTTTTACTACATTCCTTCACATAATTTTAAAAGGAGATGGGGATTTTGAGTGGGATGGGGAGAGCGATGGTGGGAGCAATGGTGTGGTGTCTAGTTGAATGAAGGGGACTGGGGACTTGATGTGGAGTTGGGTTTGGAAGAAAGGGTGGGGGGGTTCGGTTAATGAAGGCAAATGGTGTATGTTGGTTATGTGGTATAGGTCCATGTGCTGAGAAGGATGACAAGCAATGTTTTTTTAAGAAAGGCCCTTCGGGCTCAAAGTGGGTGGATCGAGGAGGGGACGTCCAAAGAAGACACTGAAAGGCAGATGGAGGTGAGAATGGCGATGGTTGGGTTAAGGATGGAGGATTCGCTGAGTCGGGCGAGGTGTAGGGGCTATTGCCGTGAGAGTGAGATAAATCTGACCACACCAGTCACCCGGATTTAAAACTTTGGATTTAACTACTACAACACTTACTTCAGAAGCTTCAGAGACATGAGGAACATTTCCAGAAATAAGCGCACTCAATTTTTTTCGAACCTGGTTTTCTGTCATATTTGGAATGCATTACCATTGTATAAGTGCTTCCTGAAGTATAATCTGATGCGCTGTTTTTATGTAATAATATGATGATTTAGTATTTTCTGTCAGAGCGTGGTTCGCTATAGGGATTGTTGGGATAGCAGTTAAGTTCAAACAGGTTTGTTGCGGTTTTCTTTTGTACTTGTTTGAGCAATAAACCTTCGAGATGTTCTTGGTAGGTGGTCTACAATTGATCCAGTGCAATTTTGAAATTCGTATCATAAAAAAATCTCATATCAACTTTAAGATGAGTTTTTGTGTCAAAATGTATCAGGATTTTACTGTACATCTTACCCTGCTGTATGGCATCTCTGAGCCTTTCACTCAGGCTCAATGGCCCTGACTGCCGATGACTCATCAAATTGATTTGTTGAGGTAAAACTAAGACCTGTCCTGCTCTCACCTGTTAAGAAATGGTCAGAATTAAAAGCCAACTTAGATACGGTGCATTCCACATATTCTATGAAAATTTGTAAATGTTCAGTTTCAAGCAACAGTTTACACTCACCTTTAAACACGTACGTGGCACCCGTGATCGACATGGTCTATCAAAACAAAATATGACGTCAGAAGTATATGGCTGCCTTTCCGTCAAACGGCCAATTGGAAAATACGTACGTAAATCCTGGCGTTCACTTCGGTCAAGGTCCGATTTACACCACACCCAATCAACCCTGGCCGTTTCAGCGGTCTTGAAGCCCTACTCGGCGGTGTTTTTTGTTTTTTTTAAGAATTTTAGGGATTTTTTATGTCCACCCCCCCCTAAATAACCTCCATATCTCTAAGGTCCTTGAAAAGCAGTGGCAAAAGATGGGCATTGTAGCAAGTCCAAACGAGTGATTGCGCCTGTTTTACGAAAAATAGCTAAACATGAATAGAAACACTGGACGGCTGAATCTGTCTAATCTGATGTAGATAAAATGGAGTTGTGTCACCGAAGCGGTGAAAAAGAAGGAAGTAACGCGTTCTTTTCAATACCATTCAAGTGACTCCTAGGCGATTTTAGAGGCAGTGATTTAGCATTTGAAACCAAAACTCACGTGGATATCATAGATGCCCCGTAGGAGCCAGACTAGCCGTCAGTATTGATGAATATCGCCCGGACACAAACCGAGTCTCACTCAGCTCAACTACGTGCTAGTCATTGATTAATTCTGTACGGTCATTGTGCACTGACGTTGCTGAATCCTTGCGAAGTGGATACGTTGTGGGGCAACGCCACAAATGAGGTGTCCATTTTTAATTGTATTGGCAGCGTTCAAACTTATAGTTCTTTGATTTTTTGGCATCAATCAATGTCGGTTGCCTTCATTGCTAGTACAATACACACAACAGTAGCATTTTCCCCCAGAAACCAGCATATCATTTGTCACTCTGCCTGTGCATGTGTGTTGCAGCTGGCTACAGACTAGTCTACAATCATGACAGTACTAGACGGGTGAACACAGTTGCTGAAGAGGTTAGGTTTTCCTTTTACTAAGATGCCTTTATTTTTTTTATCAGATTGTTGAAATAGTCATAATACCGTATACCGAGTCAAAAAAAACAAACTCACAATCAATACTCATGTCTTCTTACAATTGCATAGACATGTAGATTGGTAATACACACAATACAAAAAATCCCCAGCTTAGTGATAGGGCTTGTATTTCCATGGAAAATGACCACCTTACAAATTTGACACTAAAAATTGAAATTCACACAATTTACTCATTTTTTTTTTGTTTTACTTGGATTTTAATATTCAAATACAAATGTGTCCGTAGTGACATATCATATATTTTAGCAAAATTATTCACTCAACAAAACATCAACCATTTGGAGAAATTATTAACCTAACAAAACATTGCAGCAGCTATTATAAAATCACCCAAAATCACCCAATTATTTTAAAATGGCTGCCCTTCGGCCAAGGAAGTGTTACGTCTCAAAAACACCCAATAAATTTAACCCTGGGGCAAACCCATTTTGTTTATGGAAATATGCTAAAAATGTGATCAGTGGTGTACTAAGGCAATTAATCCAAGGTAGCAAAAGCATTTATTATACCTAGATCTTGTGTCATTCTTTGTTTTTTTTAAAGGTGCAACAAGAGATTTCACATATCCGGTGTCCCAAAAAAATCTAAAGTAGTGATTTTTGGCCCTGATGTAAGCTTTCCATCAAACATAAACCCCACCGAAGATTAAGCTGAGAAAGGTTCCTTGGTCCAAAAATTTGGGAATTTCTAATTTCGTATTAGGATCAAATACAAAATTCAGGCCTGTTTTTATATTGAAATATAAGCAATCAGAATCATCCCCTTTTTTGTACATTGTGGCCTATGGTGCAGCTTTTTGTTTATTACTGTGGTATATTGTAGTATATGATGAGTTACTCCAATTTGGTATAGTTATGATTTATTACTAAGCATACACCACAATATACCACAATCAAATTTTGTGGTAGTTTGTGGTCTAAGGAAGTGCAAGTATGATGAAAGTTGTGGTATATTGTGATCTGTAGTACGTCCTCACAATATACACCTGCAGTGTTAGGGATAAAGGAAAGGCTGGCCAAAGAAGAAATGGAAGAGGTGGGTGGAGGAGGAGAGTGGCTGGGTTGGGTTGAGGATAGAGGTTGTTTTTTTTTTTTTTTTTTTTTTTATCCAATGATCCTTTGCTTTAATCGGCTTTGCTCAAATATCAAGTGACATGAAATTCTTTTTACTACATTCCTTCACATAATTTTAAAATGAGATGGGGATTTTGAGTGGGATGGGGAGAGCGATGGTGGGAGCAGTGTGTGGTGTCTAGTTGATGAAGGGGACTGGGGACTTGATGCGGATGTTGGGTTTGGAAAGGTGGACCGGTTGGTGAAGGCGAATGGTGTATGTTGGTATGGTCACGTGCTGAGGAAGGATGACAACCATGTTTTAAGAAGGGCCTTTGTGTTTGAGGTGGGCAGTTAGAGGAAAGGATGGCCAAAGAAGAAATGGAAGAGGTGGGTGGAGGAGGAGAGTGGCCAGGTTGGGTTGAGGATAGAGGTTGCGCTGAGTTGGGTGAGGTTGAAGGGGGGCGACTGCTGTGAGTGTGAGGTTAATCCAGCCACACCTTTCACAGGACTTACTTCAGAACCTTCAAATGAGTATTTGTATAAAAAATGTATACATATTTTAATGTACATCTTACCCTGCTGTATGGCATCTCTGAGCCTTTCACTCAGGCTCAATGGCCCTGACTGCGATGACTCATCAAATTGATTTGTTGAGGTAAAACTAAGACCTGTCCTGCTCTCACCTGTTAAGAAATGGACAAGATATTAAAAAGACAAACTTAAATAAGGTGCATTCACATATTCTATGAAAAATTTGTAAATGTTATCAGTTTCAAGCAACAGTTACACATCACCTTTAAGTCTCAAAAGTACACAATAATTTAACCCTGGGGCAAACCCATTTTGTTTATGAGAAATATGCTAAAATGTGATCAGTGGTGTACTAAGGCAGTTAATCCAGAGGGAGCAAAATACATTTATTATACCTAGATCTTGTGTCAGTCTTTGTGTTTTTTAAAGGTGCAACGAGAGATTTCACATATCCGGTGTCCCTAAAAAAAATCTAAAGTAGTGATTTTTGCCCTGATGTAATGCTTTCCATCAAAAATAACCCCACTTGAAAGGATTAAGCTGAGAAATGTTTCTTTGGTACAAAAAATTTGGAATTTCTAATTTCGTATAGGAGCAAATACGAAATACAGCCGGTTTTATATTGAAATATAAGCAAATCAGAATCACCTTTTTGCTATCTTTTAAGGCATTTCTGTAGCCAAATGCAAGGTAAGAAAGCTATTGAGTGTAGTCTATATGAAATTAATACTATGACACAATATTTGGGTGCCTCAAAAATCTCTCATTGCACCTTTAATATGGCAGCCATTTTGAGTTAAATCCAGAGGGAGCAAAATTACCATGTTGTTCCACCAGAGGGGACAAAATTTGACAAAATGAGTGCATAGCGCACAAAAATTTTCTAATTTACTTTAATTTTGCCCAAATTTTATCAACATTTTGGTTGAATTCCCCCAAAGAAAGAGATAAAAATGCATATTTTAGTCCATATTGTCCCGCTTTTTCGAGCCAGAGGAGGCAACTTGCCGTCCCCTGGTCAGTATGCCACTGAGTGTGATGCAAAATAATGTTGTGAGGGGCTAAATTTACTAAACAGGAAGTGAATGAAGAGTTGTAACATTAGCTCTACATTGCTGATTCATGCAGACATGACTTACCCTCGCTTTGGCCCCCAGTCGTACTGCTAATGTCATCATTGTCACTACTGAAATTGGAATCCACTGAATTCATCGTGGACTCATCATTACTCATTGCCGAGGATGGTGCTGGAAAGGAAGGGTAAGGTAAAAATGGAAATTATTTCCTGAAAAGCTGGGAAGTTGTCAATCAATGGTAATTATTATTACCTAAAATAAGGAAACACAACCTTCAAGCAAGATCTTTCAAGTTTAAAATCTTTCACCCAACATATAGCAAAAGCTGGATATGCATGTTTACATGGAAAGTTCTTTGCTTCTGCAAATAACAGGGTGTGATAGGCCAACAGGCCATGGACAAAAAAATGAGGAAATGGGGAAAGAGGGAAAACAGTAAAATGGTCAAAACAGGCTGAAAATCAAAGACAACCTAAAATTTGGCACTTTAAAAAAACTTTCAAAAATGAAGAAATCCCTTAAGGATATTTGCAAAATCCAAAACACCCGTGAATAATGAAATATGGACAAAAGCGTCCCAAATAGGTCATCGTTTAAGTGGTAGAAAAATAAAGTTTAAAGGCAATATAGATGATCCTAATGACCTCTGAATGACCTTGGACCCGTCATCTGTTATCCCCACATATACCCTTTGTCTCAATGTATTTAAGCATACCAAGTATGAACTCGATCATGTACTAAAAAAGCTAGACAACATTTTCCAGAATGGTATACCAAAAATTTTGACACACACACGCACGCACACACCCCCCAAATCATCTGTAAGGTCGTGCGATTACTCGGTGACCTCAAAATAGACACCATTATGGCCCATAGTAGCTAACTTACTTAATCTAGAATGCCTCGTGTTAATATAGACGTTACATCCCTATGCCTTAATAGGATAGACCCTGAGCTGTGTCCTGTACTGCTGACACTCTGTCCTTTGTCTGAGAACATAAAGAGAAAATAGAAGCATTACATCTAATTACTTTTGCTTGAAATACCATATTGTCTCTAAATACCCCCTCTCATAAATGCCCCTTCAATTTTTTTCCACCCAAATGTTCCTAAAAATTTGTAAAAAAAATAATATATTAATTAACATCAAAAGTTGGGAATTTTCTTATTTGTGTCAATATCATCTCCTAGTATTAACTAGAATTCGCGGTTCTGGCTTCGCGCTCAGCTATATTCAAGAATAGAGCTGTGGGCCGCGCCCATGACCTTTCACCTTTGCACATGGACTTTTGACCTCAACATATGAGGGATTCCAATGTGCCAAACCTATGACAACAGTTTGGTTCCAATGAACTTCAAGTTTTCAATTGAGGTCCAATTTTACATTTTAGCCATTTTTTTTCATCACTTGACCTCCATGACCTTTTGACCCTGGCACATGACCTTTGACCTCATCAACATATGAGGATCCCATGGTGAACCTACAGAAGTTTGGTTCTATGAACTTCAACTTTTCAAGTTATGTCCATTTTTAAAAAACTTAACATTTAAGTGAACACTACACATCCCACCCTCACACAACCCACGCCCAACCGAGTGCTAAGTGGTCCTCCAGCTAAAGCTGGCGGCCCACAAAAACTTTGTCGACACAGACAGCGTCAAATACCCCTGCTTGAACTTTGTGTTGGGTGCCTTCACAACCCCTACAAAAAATGTGCATGAAAAACACAAAATTTGAGCCTGACCTGTTTACTCAACTGTGAGGAAGTGCATATTTTCCATGATCTACCATATTTTCAACTTTTACTGAACAAACAAGGCGAACTCATATTTACACGATGCGTCCATATTTGTCCCCGCCGAATTTCGTGATCACTACTGTGGATAACTGCGACTACAACACCCCACCCCACCCCCTCCCCAACACTCCACCCCCCTCCCAACACCCCGCAAACCCCACCCCTCAAACACCCACAACCGCCCACCCCTCCCCACCCCACCAACGCCCCACCCTCGCAAACCCCACCCTCCACACCCCTACCCTCCTAAACACCCCTCAACACCCCAAACGCCCCCACCCCATACCTAACCCTGTAACATTTCCACCAATAAACCCTGTAACATGCTTCCCCACTTTCCCCAACACCCCAAAATACCCCACCCCTTCCCAATGCCCCGCAACACTCTACCCCCTCCCCACCACCACCCCGCAACACTCCACCCCCTCCCAACACCCCCCACACACCCAACACCATCACACCACACCTCCTCCACACCACCCTGCACCACAACCCACACCCTCCACAACACCCTGCACCACACCCACCACCCCCTCCCAACAACCCCTACATCCTCATCCCTCCCCAACAACCCTCAACACCCCACCCCCTCCCCTATGGCATAGTAATCTATGTAGGCGAACTAGTGAAAGGAATTTGCCTATCGATGTAATCTGTTCAGCAATTTATGCCATATTTTAATTAGTCTCTTTTGGCCATACCTAAGCTGCATATCACTCAACATACTTTCAAATTGCAAAAAAGATGTGTCCATGATAAGGCCTTTTTGCATGCAAGTGCAGGAATTTTGAGTATCCGATTCTGTTTCAAAAATATTCAATTACGCTGAATTTTTGCCTATTAATTGGTCTTCATTTGCATACTCAATTTTGCCCAAATACGCCCAAAATCCTCAATAAGGTTGAGAACTCTTCAGCCCGCGTGTCTTCCACCATTTACATCAATATCGCCTTATACGACTCCAGAAAACTTGTATACAGGCCTTGCAGAAAAATTCTCGTAAATTATTCAAATTGAATTACACTGTTTAACGGCTAACAATCTATCAGGTCACAAGAACTCATCACCGCTTCTTTCCCCCAAGTTAAATCATTGTAATCCTTACGGAACTCCAGATAAATCGTATACAAGGTGGGTTAACATTTTATCACGGACGTAACCGGACACGCACGGACGTCTGCTCGGGGCAATTAAGGAATTTGGTGAAGAAACAAGGTAGATATGAAGAGTTTCGGCGGCTGATCCATTTGTACCCCATTTCCAATGGGATGTACCACAGTTAAAGGAAATATTCAAGATTTTGGTTCAGCTCATTTGACTGACCATCATAAAATTATGTACATACAACATCCCCGATATCCTTCCCGAAAAATAAACAATTTGAAGTAAAATTAAAACAACATAGAGGCATTTAATTTTTTGCTTTTTTTGACATACGAAGAAGAACTGGCGGATTTTTCGCACAAAGGCTTCATTGATCAAAAGCGCCCAACTCGTGACGTCCAAGTGATGACCAAAACAAACATCGTTTTGACTCGAATTGTTAGTGCTGACACTGTATTTGATGGATTAAATGGAAAGTAATAATAAAATAAGAAAAAAGTTTACAGAATGACATTTTTGTTTCATTTCGTTGGGTTTAATTATTATTGAAGTGGCAACACTGCGATATGATGGTCCACGACGTAAATTATGGAATGGTCCTTCAACTTCTGACGTCAACCATTGCCTGCGATGTGGATTGTCCGGAATCGTTTTTCGAGTAAGCTATTGGCGGAGGAATTTAAAAAGGGCAAAATACTCAACAATGTGGACATTTTTTTCAACTTATTTTGATTTAATATGTAAGTGCAACGTACTAACTTTCCATCCATACCAAATTTTCCAAAGTATTCATAATTCAGAAACATATTTCCTTTAAGCTGGGTTTTCAGTTCCAATTATTTTGTCCCTGAATTGACAAATCTTTCTGGATTAGCCCTTGAAAATCTTCCTCATATTTACCACCTCATTTCCCTCTGCACAAATACGTCATTGTTTTCCAGCATAGAATTCCGAAAATTATGCAGATCTTGAAAATATCAACTGTGTACCAGTTTGAGTAACCGGTCAGGGTCCAAATTTTGTGTTTTTTTTTTCATGCCAATGTTTTTCTTTGTTCACTCGTTGTGCTTGATCATATAGTGCTGTTGCGGTTCGAACTCCGGAAACGCAGAAATCCACCTAAACCCATGCAATAGCAGAGCACAATCAATAGAATAGAGGATTATGGGTAAGATGCGAACTGGTTATTCGATCCAAAAACTCTGCAAAGGATTCTGGGATCGACAAAAAAAATTGAAAACGAAAACCTAACATACATAGTAAACTGTTACGACGACAGCATCTTTGTCTGTCTGAAGTGGCTGACGCGCGTGGAAACACCCAGTGCCCTTTCAGATTTGCAGTGCGCTTGTGCTTTACCTACGCGCGCGCTTAAAGTCCAGTTAATTGTATACGCCCGCCGTCCGCTACTGTTAAAAATACTTCGAGCTGGACAGAAGTATAGCAAGCCCAACAATTCCCAGATGGTAAATGGCAATCAATTCAAATTTGCCTGATGAATGATTTTTGTTGGCAATTTTACCTACATTACCACTTGCAGATTACCTTATCCAAAATCTATGAACACCGCGTATAGCCTGGCCATATATCTAAAAGAGTACATGTAATGCTTGTGACCAGCACAACCTCTTTAGGAGCAGAAGGATTTCCTTAGTTTTGGTATTAAATCAACTGCTGCACCCTGGGTGATAACTGATCATAAACTGTGTACTCCATATGAAGCTGGGTGAGTGTTTGTTCTGACAACATGTTGGTCTGATATCAGCCCAAAGCTTGTAACCATAGTTTTGGTGGATTCAATCTTGCTGCACACCCCCAGTACTATTGATTTCAGCTACGTACGAGTGGTTTTTGTCACAACGCTTTTGACCGAATGAAACGCATCACACACATTTCAATGTGTCCCTCTTCTCCTGGATAACACATTAGTTTGACAATTCCATTTGCATGGTCCTATTTGTCCCCCATATTAATTCTAACTGCCATAGCAATCATTTTCAGGCATCAGAAGTCAGTTTGGAAAAGAAGAACAAACAACTTATAAAAATACAACAACACACAGCAAAGTTTTTTAATAGCAAGGTAAATTACATTCCTTCTATTACCTTTCATTCCGCAGGAGCAAAGCGGCCCAGTTTTCTTATACCTTCCTCGTGTCTTGTCGTTTTAGTTGAGCTGGTGGAGCTGTGGGTGTGTTTTTCTTTATTCACCCCTTCCTTTCCTCCCCACCACCCTTACTGTGCCCTTATTTGGTCGGGAACCGCTGGTTACTTTCTCGAGTCGCCACGGGAGACCACTTGAAGATCTCAGTGATGTGTCATTGATTGACACCGCCATTTCTTTCCCTGGAAAAAGCAGATTAACAACTTAAGACAAAAGCCTTTCCTCAACGAAAGAGTTTGTGTAATCCAAGCAAGAAAGGGTTTACTTTCTTGGTATTTCTGCACGTACGCTCTTAAACCGTATGTTTTCAAACCGACTTGAGGCAGTTACAAGTCCCGATGGAAAATGGGCACACGATACTCATGCATTTATGGGGAAGCAACAATGGGTCCTACGGTATTTGCCACGGAAACAAATTGTTTTACATGTAGTTAACGTACTCAATCTCGGGTTACCTCTCCGCCAGTCGCATTAATTTAACATTGGTTAACGACTCCACATACTATGTAATCATCATTGATGTGTTGGCGCGATAAATCTTATTGTGTACCCACTGGCTCTAACTAACCACCTAAATCCACAAAGGCAACTCGGGCACAGCGCACATGGGACCCCTCCCTTGCTCTTAGAGCTTGCGTATGGGGTTGTTTGGGAGACAAAATTAAATGGTCACCAGCACAATTTGCGGCGGGCAAATCTATCTTTCCGGAACATATGTACGCTTGTTCATAAAAGTTTTTTTCGTTGTAGACCTAGGGGGATTTAGTCCTAGTGTAAGGAATAGAATTTCACGAAGGCATTTATGATACCTACATGCTACAGGGAGACCTCGAGAGAGTATATATGTATGAAAAAGCTACAGTCTGTTGCAAGTCTCATGTCCTGATGGATTTGTTTTTTTTTTATTGACCTTTTTTTTCATTTTCTTGAAAATAAAAAATAATCGATTCGGCCTCAAAAAGTACAAAAACAAAAGCGGGCCGGGGGACGAAACATGTTTTTTCCTTACTTCGCCTAGTAGAAACATACTCGATTGGAAACAAAAGTAAAGAATCAAATGCATTTAAAAGGCTCAAAAATGCCAGGTAAACATCAAAATGTGCTGCTTCTGCACCAGGCTTTGGAAGGGTGCCAATTCGCCCGTGGGGAGATAAATCACTTCATTTTTCTTTCCGATCAAAACACAATTACAGTTTTAAAAAAGAAAGGCAACCAGAGCAAGAGACCAACTCACCATCAATCACTGCTGAATAGTGTGTTTTAAATTAAATTGAAATATTAATAATATTTTATATATAACACTACTATAAGACAAACCCAATTTCAAAAATTGGAGCATAAGGAACGTTATATATCATTTTAAACTCTTACAAGAGAAAAACAAAAGTAACAATTATTTTATCTCTACTACCATTTCGTTTAGGAGTTTTAAATACTTGTTTTGAAGATTCCGATTGTTGCATTTCCGGTTCATGTTTTTAGTTTACCAAATTTACATCAAATCCATAAAAAGCAAGACTTGAAGGGTTAACCAAAGGGCAGAGCAGAGCTCGAAGAATGGCCACCATTGTTTGCATTGTGTGCCCCTGCTTGTTTGCATTTTTTGTATACGTGTAAAGTGGGCAATCTGAAGCAACTAACTGGCAAATGATACCAACAAAGGTTTGGAAAATATTACTTTCTTTACGTTAGAGTACAGTCCTGAATGGTAGAAGAAATTCACAATGATCCTCAATTAAAAGAGCAAAAGAATGACCCCAAAATAATTTACCCACCACCCCATTTTTTTTTAAAGTAACAACATAAATTAAAAAAAAGGAAAAGTGTTTTTTTTTTTTTTTTTTTTTTTTAATTTTCAAAATTAACTGAAAACTCTATATTTTAACTTTTTTTATATCATAATTAATAACTTACTATAATATTCATGTTTTCTTGCAATGCTTTATTTCCCTCCCCTCCCAACCTTACCCCATCAAGACCAGAACCCCTCCCCCCCCCCTCCATGGGCTATGCCAATATGATCTTTACAAGTTTACAGTGACAGCTCAGCTACATATTAACAATGTGGTTTTTAAAAAGTCCATTTTAAATGTAGTAAATCATAATCTTTTTTTCATGTTTAACAAAACCGCATAAGCTTGTTTTATTTTTCATCATTCCTCACCCCCTGTCTGCTGCTGGTTGCCAAGACGGTCCCAGGAAAGAGCATCTGTGTTTTTTTTTTTTCACCACTTGACTCCACGGAAGAGGTCTCAATGACCAAACATTCCTGATATAGGCAAAATGGAGCACACAATTGAAAGCGAAGTTCAATAATCATTTCACTGATAACATACAGGCTTCAAAGAATCCTAAAATGCATGAATCCGCAGCGTGCATGAAAATCCTACCTGTAAGGCTCCAAATTTGTAAAGAACTGCCGAAGGTCAATTCACAGTGGAAAAATCACTATTTCGAGCATATTCCCGCAGATTATGATTAGGCAAAGAACATATGCACATGCATCGGTGATGTTTTTTAGCAACAATTAACCTTTGACCTAACCTTACATTATTACATCATCATAAACCTTGTGTTACCATTGATTTTTTCACTTCGCCTGTGCAGGTCAAAATAGGTCAAACATCACTGCACATCTCGCGATTCCAGGTCACCGCACCAAAATAATGGTCTAGACTTAGAAAAAGTCTAACAATTTCAATTTGTGAAATATCAAGCAAACAAGTTTGGAAATAATTTTAATTTGAAGTTAAAATAAAACATGATTTTGAACGAACTGGCGAGTCTGAAGTCGTAATTCTGTGTTTGTGACTCCACAGCTGTCAAAGAGGTACGTTTTTACACAGTGGCACAGTAGGAAATGTGTTAAGTCGGGATAGGGGCCCGGGGGGGTTCTCAAATGTTTGTTGGGTACCCATGCTCGTTCCAGGGGTTCTGAAAGTGACCCCTAAGGGCCTAACAGGACCAATTTTCAGTGAAAATATAACTAACGGACCAGTATTCAGTTAAAATATACCCGTTTTCGGTGAAAATATACCCCTATGGGCCCTAACGGGACCAATTTGCGGTAAAATTATACCCCTAGCGGGACCTGCTTTCAATACGTGAATAAGAAATATACCTTTTAAAGAACCAATATATGAGAAAAATAACACTTGTACTACTGTAAGACAATTTACACACTGCAGGGTTATTTTACTGACATGTTATTGTTAAAGTTAATTTTCCCATGTTTTTCAATGAGCCAGTCACAATCTTACCTGAATTTGATACCCCTAGCGGGACTAGAACTTGATTGTGAATTTGATACCCCTAGCGGTAGTCCCGCATTTGCAGCTAGTCCCTCTTTTTTTGGAACGAGCATGGGTACCCGACCAAAACCCAAGAACGCTACTGACTTTTACTTTCTAAAATTTAGAATTTTCTCACCATGGCAAATTCCCATATATAGCGTTACAGAACCGTGATACTCGGGCTAGCTATTTGAGGGCATTGCCCAAAACCCTTTTTTATACTTAAAATACAACTTCCCAATTTCCCCCCTCAAAAAATTTGGATCCAGATCATCGACCATGCATGCAAACCAGGCGAGCCGGGCGAGAATAACATTTCATGATTGACAAAGAACTCCCGATCTCGTTTCATGCGGCGGTTTTGTTTTTTGACCGAACCCGGCAAATCGCTGTCTCACACATATCTTACCATTTTCGAACTTTGTCTATGGCTTGCATCACTCGTTTGATCTCATCCTTGGCTCGACTCCGGGTTTCAGCCCGAGCGGAGCGTGATGAACTCATCATTTTGTCAAATTCTACTCGAAAATCTAGGCAGTCTGAAAATAATTCGCCGAGATCAGTGGTTGACTCACCAGTCGCTGACCTCAAATGACCCAATTTGAACTCTGACCACAATTTTAGGGACGGAGCATTATATCAAGGGGGAGGGAACCCATACGTCGTTTTTACGGTAGTTAGAGTATAGTCAAGCTAGTCCATGTATTTCAAATGAGTAACAAGAAACATTTTGGTGCTGGGCACCAATGTATGCCCCGCGCAATGTCAGAATTATTAAAACATCCAAAAATAGCCAAGAATTGAGAGATAAATAACATTTTCCAAGCAAAAATTGCTTGTGTAGGTGACTTTTACTGAAAACTGAATATGGTATTAGTATATTAAAATAGTGGTATCGTAAGTGTTGATTCAAGTTCACTTATTCTTGTTCAAGTTAATGATTACTGTAGTACCTCAATAGTCGACCCTCATAACTGATGTCAGCTGCCAAGAAATCGTCAATATTTTCTGAATATGCAATGATATAGTACCTGAG
>JAMKCH010038153.1:0-32430 GCA_023653785.1 Ophioderma brevispina | reverse complement strand
TTTTGTTCCACTTCCGGTAAAATTCTGGGGCTTTCTGGGGACGAGGCTAGTAACGATCGGGCCATGGACCTTAAATCTGGAGTTATGTACAAAAAAAGGTCGAATGCAAGCCCATTTTGAATGTGTTATGCAAATTACTATTAAGTTGACCTAATGCTATAACTAATGATCTAATTGTATTCATTGGACCCTGAAAACCATATGTATAGACACAAGAATGAAGTCTTACAAGCCTTAAGCACGTGACGCGCTTTATGATCTAACGATGTTGTATAAAAATAATTTCGTGAGTGGTGATGAGTTGGTAATGATGATGAATAATAATGATGACCACGATGAATTGGAGATGATGAAGGAGAAGAAGAGGAATAAGATTAGTTTGGGAATAAAGTGAAGGTAAGGCAAGATGAAAATTGATGAGGGGAAATATTTCATTCAAATGTATTCAATGTTCATTGCCATAATACTCGTATGTGATGTCAACCGATGAATCTTGGTGTATGTCACAAGCTGTGTGGCGGCCCAAAAAACAGAAGTTAAAGGCACGGCATGCGTCGATATGAATCCGATCTGCCACATAGATAAGCACCGGGCCCGTTGTCGTTAGTCGAAGACACTCGTTAAAGTAAAGAACTTCAAAACTTAGAAACTTCGAACATCGATTAAGGTTTATTTGTTGCATCCACAATTTTATGATTGTGAACATGAACATTCTTCTAGAAGAATGGTAAAGGAACATTGTGTTGAAGGGGCATTAGGCATACCCGATTATAAATCAACTGCCGCTGGAAACGCAATTCGTCTGCCCAATTTTGGTTTATGTGTCCATGTGAGCGTCAGCTGTTACGTGGAGGTCGCGCAGGTGAAATTTTAAGGTCATCAAAGTTTCCATGGGACATTGGTTCGGTGTCTCATGCGGACGTTGTATTAGAATAGGGATTTTCGCTAAAAGTCTTCTTTGCGCAAAATAAACAATTTTGAGCTTAACAATTTACAGGTATAGTTACTGGGGCAATTGCCAATGACGCCAATTACCAATAATTTGGGAAAAATTAAAATTGGGGTGTTTCTTTCAACTCTGTGGATTGCGTTAAACTATGTCTTGGCAGGTCTTCGCGGGAAAATTATTTCATATTATCTCATGGATAACCGATAAATACCAATCCAAACAAGAATATATCAGACATTGAAGTATCTATGGTTTTGTAATATCCAATCTGCACTTTGACGTTTTAGCTACAATATTGCTCGCAAGTGGAGGTGTGACATAAATACATGAAACTAGCCGGTAGGATCCTGTGGCGTAGCAACATTTTTCAAAAGTCTACCTTTCACAGGGTGCCCCAAAAAAAGTTGAACACAACATTGCATAATAGGGTATTTCTTTACGGTGTTAAAACATTCATCAAATCATTCAGGCATTGTCTTGGGGACAGGAACAATTTTAGAGCCAATTCATACGAAGTTCATATCAGAAGAAAATGGACAACAAAAAAGCACTGAGGCAATTAAATTACTGGATCTCTTTTATGGCAAGCTTTGTGTTTGTTTCTTTGTTTGGTTGTTTACATTTCTTTTTGCCTAAGACGTAAAACAAAACACAAGAGAGAAAGAAAGCGAAAAAAAACAAAGTTTAGCCAAAAATTTCATTTTTAACAGCTTATGTTCGGTCTTCATGGATTTAAATTCTGTTGTTTGCCCTAGAAAGCCCATTAAACTGTACACCCAACAAAAAGCAAGTATGACTTAGTTGCATTTATATGGACTAATCCCACTAGACAAGTGAAGGATGTTAAGTCTGACACAAATGCGTAAGCCCCATATGCCACTTTTGAGGATTTCTTTACTTTTAAGCATTTGTAGACAAAAGGCTGGAATGCTAACAGTCACCTGTACTTTATGTATGCCACTTGGTTGGGTGATTTGAATCGCCACATCATAACAAATAAGGTCTTGAACCTACTGATCGATTTTCTTATGTGATTAACGGTTATTCACAAACTTTTGGTTGGCAAAAGGGGTGTTTGTAAATGGGGACCTGTTCCTCCTGGGTTTGTAAAAGTGGGTCCCAATTAGTGACATATGCATTAGAAATAGTTTATTCCATGGACATATAGAGAGAAGGAACAACACGCGAAAACCATACAACACCTCTTCTCGACAAAAGTTAGGCACTCGATGTGTATCATGTGAATACACCGAAGCCGTCTGTGACTAATATCTCTTCTTTGCCGAGGTCGATTCAGTGACTACTGGAACATGCTGTCCCAACAAACTTTGTACTTTGACGGATGTTTTGACCCCTGACTGTAGGGGTTTTTGGAAGTGAACATACATTCAATTGTTCCATCTTTTTTTTTGGCAAGTTTTTTTTGTCACCAAAATAGAGGAGAATTTTGTTCGAAATACGAAAACCCCCTCAAATCCCTCATCCTTTGGTGTTATGAAGTTCAATGTACCTGGTAACAAAGTATAGACTTCTGAACGGGTGCCCAAGCGTTGCCCATACGTGGAATTCTACGTCGAAAAACCCACAAATTGTAATATTTTAACTTCCGGTTATGTTGAATTTCTTTAACCGTTGTGGCTGTTTGATAGTTGATACCATGTCGAATTGATTCCAATGTCTGTTTCATCTGAATTAGAGATGTGATAATGCATACTTTACACCTAATTAAATGTATAAATTTACAGATCAATAACCCTCGTCTTCCGAGATGGTGGGGGGAGTTTGTTATCGATCTTCTTCTATTCTTTCCGCCACTAACTAAACCCCCATTTTCCGGTGTTAAATGAGTTCATGATTGCCACTGACATTATGTTCCGTTTCATCGCCCCCCAATCAAAAAACACTACCGGGGCATAGCAAAAGTAAAGGGTGGATCCCAAAGTTGGTGAATAGGGGGCAACTCCCACCCCCCCCCCCCATTTCGGAGGGAAATACAACCCGCGATTACGTCACATGAATATCACAGACATTTGATTTTAGTTGCAATAGATAGCAGGTGTTCCTCTTTCCTTCCTTTGATACCAAATGATACCACATACTAACATTATTTCAATTGACACGTTCTAACCAATAGAAAAAAGTCTCTACTCCTTTCAATCCTTCAGGCTGTGTGCCCTACACTTCCCACCCCTGACGATGTCCCTAATTCTAAAATCCAAATTTAAGCCGCTGCTGCTTAAAGTTTTTCTTTAAAAGGGGGAGGAATTTGCAGGGGGTCAAACAGCTGTGATTTACTGTTTGAACACTAACACAAATCTTTTACAAGGACTAAAAACGCAGGTTAGGTTTATCATATTTGTCCACATAGAAAATACAATAGGCACTCTGGATAAAACGAATCTTAGCTCCTTAATTAAGTAATAAAGTTGATCTTATTTGGTCTGATGATCAGGGCGGGCGGTTAACTGTTTGAAATGTGTGCACTTTCCCTTCCTCAAATTCCAGATTTAAAAAGACACTATCAGTGACCCACTCGTAAAGAGTCTAATATTATTTTAATTTTGGAGGAATAGCTTAAAGTTAAGGATACGCCTGTGGTTAAGTTATCTTTTCGAAACCAAACAAGTGTCAGATTTGCTGTGCAACGATTTTACATCTTAACTATATAAGTCGGGGGGGGGGGGCCTCGGCCCCATTTTTTGTTTTCCATACGGCGTTTTTAGCGCTGCAAATATTTAGATTATTTTTGTGTATTTGTCTAACTTTAAATTGCGCTTGCGTTGATGCAAAAAAAAATAAAATCAATCGCATGTTTGGTTTTTTTTTGCGTTAATTTCGCATGGGTCCCTAGGAGCCCCCCTCCTTAACCTCACTAACGGAAGTGCCCATGACAAAAATGAAAAATCTTAATAGAGTACTGTGATTCTAAGTTCTAAAGCAACCATTATGACTTAAACAAGAAAATAAATTAATCAAAAAATTCTGCAAAATATAGTAGGCCATTGGTGCATATTATTTAATACTTATGTAACGGTTTACGTAGAACCTATAAGTAAAATTATACAATAACCTAAACAATATAACAATGCATGAGACATTTAGTTTGTGCTTAATAGGTAGAGAATAAAGTTCATTCTTCACAATTAAAGCAATCACACAAGTTCCAGATGAATCAAAATGGCCGTAGGAAATGCGAAACGAGAATTTGTCTGTTTCGCACATTTTGGCAGCAAAAATTAAAACAAGTTGGCCCTAGTTTTCTTACTGAACAATTTTTTTCAGTTCTTATTTCTTATTGTTGATGTCTTGAGCATTCGAACACTGAGTGGATTTCTCTAAAAATTCTTTAGAAAGTGTTAATTTGGGGGGTCCTTAGGAACCCTGTTATGACACTAAGCGGAAGTGCAAATCCTTATGACAGTTAAGTGTTAAGATAAAACAACTTCTATGTCGGTTTTGTCATCAAATTTCAAATACCTAAATACGCTATAGCTACGTGAATGTTTCTCTTATGTGTTGGTTTTCCAAGAAGCTCAGTTCTTCCTGTCTGGGATAAGTGATATTATCGTGTAAAGAATGGGTAATAACGAATTGAGAGGAATGATAAAGGCAACAGTCCAACCTCCGCGATAGGGTTTACGGTGATACGCATACATTGTGAAAAGAATAGACTATATTAGAGGAATCCAGCAGAACAGTCTGTGAACACAATTGCGAACATCTTTACAGCCATGCGTAGTTCTTGCTGATCATATTGTTTTCTACCCCCTTTTGCTGGTTGTTGTGCAGTTGAAAATGAGGGTGTAAAGAATAGCAATATTATGAAGCAATTGAGTTGATGCCAATGAAAACAACGATTGAAAAATACGTGGGCCATCGGGCGACTACTTTAATGAATTTCTTTTTGGGTAGACAGAAATGTAGATATATTGTATCAATATTATACATTGTGTTAGGATATTATCTGAAAATTGTCATCAAATCCATCGTTGGTTCCCCGTGACAAACTTGGCACTTTTGAAAATTATTGAATTGAGCTAGTGTTGGTTATCCTAATTACTCTCTGAACATTGGAATCCTACACAAACTTTCTGAACACTTCATAAACGTCGGCAAAACAAACTCAGAAAGTGTAGTGGAACCACGCTTAGTGCTAGCTCCCATGAGCCAAATAAGAGTAACAAATATCTTTGAGACGTGGTTTAGGCGACGTCTACTAAGGGATATTTGATCCTTGAAATCTGTCAAATGTAATCAACGTAATCATGAACAGGAGCTTCCTTGAAAGGACCGAGAGTGCGCTAGCTAATTTACAAAAAAACCCGTTCGCCATGATCTAAATATGATGGGAAATATTCACCGTAGTTGCATTGGCACTGCTAACAAAGTCAGTCTACCCCCATTAGGAAATCAGACAGTGCTAGATTAATGGTTAAGTACCGATTGGACACTGCTGGATTCCGCATCATTGCAACGAAGGATAGAACACAATTGCATTGCAGTGAAGTATAAATAGCCCAAGAATCCACATGGATAGTTGGAGAAACGGAACATCATCCAACATCTTCTTACATGTAAGATATACTGATTTAGATAATAGGAACACAGTTGATATTTTCAGCAAAACAACAAGTAGACCTTTATCCACCAAAATGCTACGTTGTCAAGGCCAATTTGAAGGAGGATCTTGTAAGCAAGCGATAAGCTATTGGATCGCAAGGTCCAAAAAAAGTTCAAAGAAGTCTTGGCAGCTACTTTTACTCAATTCTTTGGAGATTGTTTCCTGAGCAGTTTATAATCTCAACACTTTTCAGATTGTCAAAGAAGCCATAGATACGTTTGTTATCTTGTCCAGTTGCATTTCAAGCTTTTAAGGTTAGACAAACCGAAAAATGAACCTTTAGTCAATTTGACAAACGATATTTGCATGTTGAGATGGTGAGTTACCTTGAGCCTAAATACGCCTTCTTGATTAATGCAAAAAGGTATTCACTTACATTAAGAACTTGCCAAATCTGGTAGATCTTGAAAGAATTTCAACGGGAAGCTCTAGTAGCATTGTTTGGACCAATGAGAGAAAGATAAGGTCTGGCACCGATGAGAATACATCTTTGTTAAGATTTGCAATGTTGTTCCCAAATTATGGTTCTAGTATATGTTAAAGACCAGAGAGAGTGGATTATGGCAAAGTAGATAAATTATTGTTAGACATATGTACGTAGAACCCCCCTTTGGTTATTTCTTAATTTATTTATTTTGATGTTCTCTGTGTATTACAGGTAATGTCCTATACGGGCTGGAGTCGACTTGTGTGTAATAGCGCCCTCGATTTATCACTATTTAACGTGATCCACTAGAGCCTTTGTAATTTCGCGCCAGACATTTTGCCAGCGCATTTTCATTCCCGACTGATCTCTCAACGCATCAGACGATGTGACTTTAGCCAGCGCGCCATTATGAATTAGATGATAGGCGGAAGGTTGCGCGTCTTGCACAAACTATCAATCTTGAGATACTGCATTACAATGCAATTTGTGATTAAATGTTGTTAGGCGAGGTGTCTGGTAATATATATATGTCGGTCGTAACCCTGGGTGGGCCCACTAAAGCTGTGTGTTACCGTGAGGCAAGTCCGACGACGTCTGGATGCGCACCATAGGAGTTTAAGCCGGAAATCAAAACGTGAGTACACGTATAATTGAAATGTTTTGGAAGATATGTGCAATTTGGAGTGAAATGATAAAATATAGTCTGTGAGTTGGAATCTAATGTTAATTAATCAAATTCACTCTAAATTTGGATTGTGTAATTCATTAAAATAACTGATGAATGGTGTTTAATGTTTCCAAGAATCTGAACAAAAATAAGACAAGAGTAGTGAATTTGGAATTTATTGTCAGAAAAGGTAAAGATCATGTGATATTCAAAGCAGAAATTGTAGTCTTTTATCTCTGACACACCCAATGTTTTAATGACATCATAATGAAGTTTATTTTAATAAAATTAAAATTTATTGTTTAAATTAAATGTTTGTTTTGGAATAAAATTTCCCTGCACAAAATAGGATTCGTTCCTGTCAAATTGAGGAACGAATTTGGCAATTCAGAACAGGTATTATATTGTTATTATTGAACATTAAATTACAGCGTAAATAACTGTGCTGTTGTCTGTTGGTGTTCCTGGAGGTACATTATTTTGAGATTCATCATGACTGTGTAATAGTGCTACTGGTGTACTGCACTACCATGTTTCTACCCTAAACCCCTACCGAGTAAAGAACTGAAGTTAGTCATGCGTCGCATAACCGGCCGAGGTGTAGTAAACCAAGTGTACCAAGCTGTAACTGAACTTGAAATAACGGACATTGATGTGATATAAAATCGTAATCCAGCTTCAGTTAAATACAAACTAAGAGTTTACAAGTATGTCAAAATGACATCTTTAAAAAAACTGAGTTAAAAATCTGTTTCCAAAGTAGTGAGACCCGCATCATCATTGAACTTGAACTGTAGAATAAATCGGTCGCTGAACTGTGATGAAGATGTCGCAAAGCAAATGAACTCTCGGTCATTAAAGTAAAGTATGTGCGTAGCTTGTAACAATGTTGGTAATCACAGATTTACACTAAATGAACTGGTGTTAGCTTTTAGATAGCGTGGATTGAATGTGAAACGAAAATATTACATTGTGTGATGAAACTGTGAAAGCTATGTTTTTATGAGTAAAAGCACCTTAGTGAATATCAAACAATTCGGCCAAATTTCCCCTATACAACCAAAGCAGAAGTTCTGTTAAATGATTGTGGTCGATGGAATAAATCATTGTGGTATGGGATTTAGATTATTTCAGTTGTTTTCTTCTTCTGTTTGTGTATGTTCCGTGGTCGATGTCAATTACAGTTAACTCGGGTATCGTAATCCATAATTGTTAGCCACATATTTTAGAACGTCAACCATGCTAAGACTGAAATGCCTTTGTTGGTATCATTTGCAAGTTATTCTTGCTTTCTGTAGTCCTGCAATATGTCATGTCAACCAATAATGTCATTAGATAAACCAATAATCATGCTATGTAGCAAGAGACTTCTAATTTAGTTAAAAACTTGAACGGTTCACCCTGAACTTCAGAATAATTACTGCGTAGATCGCAAGACACGCAGTGAGTACCAGTAATTGAAACGCAGATTGGCAGTAAAAAGCATCATTGCTGTTGAGGTCAAGTACCATCCAATTTATCAAGACTTAAACGAGACCACTGGTAATGATTTTAGATTATTATTGCTGAGGTTAAGCGTTTTCATATTATCTAAAACTATCAAAAATACCAAATGGGCCAAAGTAGTTAATCGATTACATTCCAAGCTGCATTTGATCCAATTGAGCCAAACCATTAAATAAGTCAGCCGGCATAGAGGACAGTCGATTGTCATTCAGAAATAAGACCACCATGAAAGAGTACCGAGTTTGGAAATAGATTGTAATCAATTGATTACTGTCGAGAAATAGCTCCTCCAAATGTACAAGACTGTTAAATATACCAAAGGGCACGTCCGTCCAGCCGCTATAAGCAAGCCGTAGTTTCGTCAGTTTTGAATCAAACCGTGTAAATACGGTCAACCTGTAATGTGGTTAGCTGGTTGCTGTCAATGCATTATCCCTCACCTGGACAATCCCAGATAAGACACACCCACTGACAGTACGGTCCATCTGCATTCTCATGAGGTTTACCACCAGACAAACTGAGATAAACCATTAAACACGTCTGGAGGTAATGCGGTAAGATTATTGTTATAAGATGTAAATGCGCGCGACAATTCACAAAAAACCTGAGGCAACAAAGGAGCTGGTGATTCTCAATAAGTAAGAGCAGTAACTGGGCAGCTCATCAAATATACCGGGAGGCAAAGAGATTCATTGATTATTTCCAGGTATAAATTCTCCAACTGGAACAGGCCTTCAAAAACACCCAAAGGCAGTGTAGTAATGGATGAGATGTGATGTAGAGCCGTATGCTCTACAAAGACTGCGAAACAATAACCTGCAAGAATTGTAGTCAGATTATTGGAGTCTATGAATAAGTTTTCTAAATTGATCAATTTATTGAAACACCTATCGACAATGTGTTTACTGACTTTGCTCTCAGGTCGAGCCACACTAAATGATCCAGCGATTAAAGGTACTACAAAACAATTTGGAGAGTTGATTAAAACTGAGGTCTAGCCATTTCCAATGTGTTAGGATATCAAACTACTCAATATATTAAAGTGGAAGCTGATTATTGTGAAAGTAATGTATTATAAATGAACAGTCATAAAATACACATGTTTTAGTGATCAGCCGATTCTCCCAAGAACCTAGCATTTTTAAGGGAACCGAGGTCATTAAACTACCAAAAGATAATGTTCTTATTCGATTATCGTTAAATACAACCGTTCCAATGCAGTAAGGTCATTGAATACTCCTGTAGACAAGATGCCAGTTGTTATCATTTAAATATAGCTCGCAAGTGTTTCGACTACCAAAGGTACCTCTGTCCAATGCAGTTAGTTGATTTTGTGAAAGGTCTAGATAAATCAGTTGAGAACACCACTAATACCAAGAGACAATTGCAGTCAGTCGATTCATCATAGATCCCAGCTTCTGCAAATCAGTAAGACCTCAAAAAATGCCCCAGACAGGCTAGTTAGTTTATTGGTTCCAATACGTAACTCAAGGAATCATCAAAGCCGTGGAAGGCTCTGGGATTTATATCACTTAGATCGCTATGGAAAAATGATAATGATCCTATCGGAGTCATAAAATTTCCAATAGCGCAACCAGCTCTTTTGTTGAGCACACACTGTCACCCATCTGAAACCAAGGCTGCAAACGCAGCTTGTGGGGCATTTAATATCGTAAGAGTAAGTTAATTTTGGCTGACCAAGAAGTTACCCGTCCTTTAAATAACATCGTATGCAGTGGGTTAATCTCGCACCTTAGAATCATATGCTTGGGGAACAAACCGGTGATTTAACATCTGACCCAAACAATTCAAATTCGCTGGGTCTTAATAAGTGTAGTTTGTATGCCTCAGAGGGTATAACTATTGCACATGGGTTTGTATATCAAAGAAGTAGTAACAAAGATCTTTTCAGACACTTGTTTTTGGACATAGATATCCTTCAAAATACACATAGGAAAATGTGATATTTCCCGCCGACTTCAACAAATTTATGAGAGAGCTTTCTCTTGTGGTACAGAGGTAACAATACTGCGTGGTTGCCGTTGTTCTGCCATATTGATGTCATGAGACGGGCTCCGTTGTAATCGTTAAACATGGGTATTATCGCATACATTCAAATTAACTTACCTCATAATGGTCTAATGGCAATATATTCACAACAAAAAACGAGTAGAGTTTGGTACACAGAAAAGCTTCATTCGAAGTTTCGTTTTTATAGATAAATTATTTAAAAGCAGACGAATTGATATTATTGAAATAAAATTAATGCATTTTCACGCAGAGTTTGATTTATACCAATATTACATGCGATATTAAAAGGCGCCTGGAAATTTGAATTAACTTAGGTATCATCAACAGGTGGGATCAAATCTTAACATTTCAGAATCTGGATCCGTTTAGCCTTATACATCATTAAAGCAAAAGAAGGTATGAGCAAAACATGTAATCTTTACATGGCTAAACGGAGATTTTCCATAATATAACAAATTGTTCAGGTATTAGCGTCCATTTTGGATTTAAGTGACCATCCAAGCAGTTCACAGATTTCCGTATTTCAGCCGTGTGGTGGGATTAAGCCAAACACTAAAGAGACTTGGCACCAAAACTTACGGTCCAAACTGGAAAGAACAAACATATCGTTATTATGCCCTATGATCACAAACAAGTGAGCTTAGACAAAGTTGATCAGACCTTACGCATGGTTAAGTAAAATAGATTACACCTCTTGAATATAAGGAGATAAATGGTAAACATTTCATTGGGCAATCACAAGTGAAAAAAGCCTATATGGAAGATGACTATTTTCTACACTAAGTCAAAGTGCAGTGAAGTGTAGCAAAACAAGTAAATACTACCCGCGTCTGAAATCGGCATCGATTGTCCTAGGAATGGCAAAATTTAAATTGTCACCTCCCCCCTTAAACCGTGTATATTTTTGTATACATCATATTGGAAAGAGTTTAAAACAAATTTGGACATAAAGGTTTTAATCAACAGATGGGAGTTTGTGCCTCTTTTAGTCCCGGATCAATAGAAAAACAACTGGAATATAAATAAGCCATAGCTGATTTTTTTTTCCAGGATAGTTTCTCAATGTTGTACGAAAACATATAAAAGTCCCAAAATTGTCATCATTGTGCTAATACAGGCGTGAGTCAAAGAAAAACTGACCCTGAGTATTGGCGCCATTTTTAATTTGGGGTAACATGTATCTTAACACGTTTGGTATCACCTGAAAGAGTTGTCTTATCTGGAATTGCCGCCAAGATCATTCAATCTGTGTGCGTATAAACGAGCTTACAGTCGTTTAAATCAAGTAGTCTGTTTTGCGCTATGTCACGGATTCACATAAAATAAATGGCGTTCAGCGAAGCACATGCTTGTCCAGAAGAAAACCCGGACTCTATTGACTGCAGAATAAACGTAGCGCTAATTGACCCCAAAATTCAGTCACAATTTACAATCAAAGCCCTTCTTAACATTCTAATAATTCAACGGCGCTGGAAACGGCCTTCCAATGTGAATAGCCGAGAAATAGCGCCTTGTACGTGTCTCGTCACCATTAGTTGTTTTATGGTTCAGGCAAGTCACTTAGAAGGTATCTCCTCGAGGGGGCAATATTTCATCATGGACGGACATAAATGTAGCATTTGCAGCTCTGCCGTAAGGTCCAATTTGGGATCCCAATTCTAATTACAAAAATAGCTTATTTTTGATAACTACGCATTTCTGGACAATACAACGTAACTGTGCTTAAAATATCAACATTTGAAAATTGGGGGGCCTTCAAAAATGTGCCATATTGCTTAGGATTTCGGTAGGGTTACAAATCTTACACCCACGATGACTTGACATTTGATACAGGTTAAGCAGGACTAGACATTTTCTTAAATCACTGAGACCGTTTATTCACACTGAAATACGTATTCTGCCAACTCACACACTCTCTTTCCCCTAAGCTAAGACAAGAAAGCGTAAAATCACCCACTAAACAGTTAACACACTCACATAAGGACACACGCAAAGATGTAAACACGTTAGTTCCAAATGGAACACACGCACAAATTCATGATATATTAAAATAAACAGTGTATTGAGTCTAAAACCCCGAGTTCAATGACGGTTCTAGTAGGTTATAAATCGAATGCCTATCTACAAATTTGGGAAGAAAGTTCATTACTTTGTGAATATGGATGGACAAATCTTTCTGGCCTTTGCTTCCACAAGATAGCAAAACACCCGGAAATATTAAGCCATGGGACTTTTTTTCAGGATCGGTGCTAATGTTTGAAGAAACAACATATCAAAAGTCCCCAAGTTTCTCCCTTGGGCCTAATGAAGAATAAAGTTTGTACAGGGGTATTATGACGTCTCGCGGACGCCTAAGGTCAGAAATACCTTACAAATAAACGAGCTGGTGCACAAGTGATCTGAATTTTACATAACAAAACAGATTAATGGAATTTGTTTCGATTGAGGTCAGAGTTACAATTATCTTATACAATTCAAAATTACACTTAACAATCTACTCTCCCTCAAAGTTAATTTATGTCTCAACCAAAAATAGCGTTGCAGTTCAACTATATATTTCCTCACAGCGAAGACTCCAAATGACATCATGCAAAGTCACCCATAACATCCATGGTATAATTCATAGAATCTTCTCAGTCCTGAAGATAACTTTGTCCAGCATTTCAAGACGAACAAGGTTAAAAAAGTCCATCGACGACACTAATATTCCCCAGTATTCAGTCCATTATATCACCACGATTACTATCTTCCACAATTTGGAATCCTATTTGGATTCCCAGCACTTCGGCTTCAAGACGACAGTAGAATAATTATAAGAGTTCGCTCCGTGGAATTGAAAATTACTAAACCCCTTTCTCTTTTTTATAGTAAACAAAGTACTTTTTCCTGTGATACAAAATCTTTTTCAAATAAAATTGTAAACGAATTATATTTTTAAATCATAAAAATGGAGGCCAATATAACATCCTCACCCTAAAAGAAATTTGAATGAAATAAATTTTCAAAATCTGGTTTTTAAACCTTAAACGCATTTTGTGGTTAATTTACACTACAGTTACACATTGTCAAATTTTTTAGCACTTTTTAATAATTTTCTTGCATTGCTGCCTTCAGTCTTTATTACAATTGTATACAATGTTTTCTGAACAAAATTTAGCAGCTCTGGACAAGGCGTCAGCCAAGACATTTTTCTGTTCCTTGAATATGTCTATGTCCCAGATTGTATTCTTGTATAGAGTTAAACTCCACCGGACAAGTCTTTGATTTCTGTGTTTCATCTTGTGGCTGAAAGTAACGAATGTGATCCGTGTACACTAGAAATGGGTGCACTGTTGTACTCACTACACTTCAAAATTTTGCAATGACACTAGCAATGCAAGACATTCTTTCTTCAATTGTTGAGGAGTTTTTCTGGTTTGTCAAACTCTGAGAAATACATTAACAGGATGATCTACATCATTTCATCTGCTTGCATGAGAACTCCACCACAGCCTAGATCACTGGCATCAACTGCCAAAACTGAATTGTTTCTGAAAGCTGCTGCTAATAAAAACTGGAGCATTCATCAAAATCGACTTGATTTCTCAAACGCTTTTTGGCATGCTTGAACAGACTAATTTGGCGTTTTTCTTCAGAAGGTTGGTCAGGGGACACGCACTGAGACATTTGCTAACAAATTGCATTTCCAACTCTATTTATTGCAATCATCAATCCGTGTGTCGGATATGAGTCGGTTTGGGAACATGGTGGACTTTTCGAAAATGTGCAAAAAAGAAAATGAACCATCAGTTTGGGAACAGAATACATGAGAACTCCAGTCACTTATTGTCTGTTTCTATATTCATTGTCTAACATGTATTTCACCTCATTTCTGATATGATGCAACTTGATGGGATTCACCCTATACGGATGTTGTTTATAGGATCGGAGTTCACCTACATCATGTAATGGGTTATGGACAGGTGTTTCACTGGGTCCATCAGGGAAATATGTTTTCCCACTCATGAATAACTCTTTATTTCAATTCACTTGTTGACCTTATGAGGATATTGACATAGTTTGCTTTTTAAATTGGCAAGTATGCAGAAATTGCAAATTTGACACCATAAAATCATTCTGTGTTACAGTGCTGTTTTGTTCAGGTACTGACTCAGTGATGTCATCATTTGCACACTACACATACCACTGGAACGTACATAAAACACAGCAGGATTAATAGTATGCATCACACTCTTCATTATACTCTTTGGCATATATGTGACATAAAACTGTCGACTTAGTCAAGGTCTCCACTGTGTTCTCAAAATTCATATTGTCCAGAATATTAGGCTTGCAAAGGATGCCCTTGTATTGGAAAAAGTGCCAAAAAACTTTGTCAATGGTTTGAATTACTTGATCCCTGGCATCTTTGTCATACATGTTTCTTTTTGCCGGACTTCGGTTGGAGATTTTGTTTGGCAATTGTGTGGCTCTTTGGAGCCTGTGTCGAAATTGAGACACATAGTCTAACAAACTCACATGAGGATTTTCACACAACCACTTTTCTTTCAGAGCTTCAATGGTCCCCTGACTTTGTGACCAAAACACAAAATTCAAATGGACAGAATCCTAATGACTCTTGTACAGCCTCCCTGTTAGGCAAAATAACAGGAGATGAACTTCCTCATCCACAATCCCTCTCAAATCAAAACAATAGTTTTGATCATGTTTCAAGGTTTGGTGGTACCATTCTAGGGCCCCTTGGGATTCTGGGTGGTTGCTGAACAACTGTACTGGGAAATTCCCAAATGGTCCATGACTGTTGAAACAAAACCTGACATGAACTTTGATCCTTGATCAGACTGATTTATTTTGGAAGGCCTACTAGAGGGAAAAAAACTTTGTGGAGCTTCAACTATTTCTGTGCCCTAATATTTCTCAAGGGTATTGCCTCAGGGATCTTGTGGAAGACACATGATGGTCAGTAAATACTGATTTCCTGACTGTCTTTGGAAGTGGTCCCTACGCAATATATTAGCACCCTACTAAATGGCTCATCAAAATGCTGGTATCGGTTGCAAGGAGGCAGGAGAATTTTCTGATTGGCTTGCCACCATTGACATGTGTGAACAAGCCTTACAAAACTCAGACACATCTTTTCTGGTGTAGGCCACCAAAAATGACTCCTATTCTGTCATGTGTTTTCTCAAACTAAGGTCCTTGCCATGGGGTGACTATCATGGGCTACGGCCTATCACTTCCCTATGGTATCCTTGGCAATACAATTTGATGCACAAACCTTCCATTCTCACTACAAAGTGCTCGGTGGCGCCATTTTCATATGGAGGACACTATTTGTTTGTAGAAAGGAATCAGGAATTTTGCTCGCTGTTTTGTGTCAATGCCTCTCGCTGTAACTTCCTAAAAGTTTTTTTTTTGGGTGTTGTCATTTACAAGCTTGTCATGGTTAAAGGGTTCCTTTACAGTTCCCTATAACTCTATCATGATCAGCGGCTGGATTTTCATGATTACAGCTTGTCATTTGGGTTGTGCTCAGGGGCGGTGTACTAAAACAGGGAATTTAGTCTCCCCTGAAGAGGTTAGATGACCATAGAAATTCCTCTAATTTTGAGAGCAAAGTATCCTCTAAATTTGGGACCAGTTTAATCCTCAACGCTCTTCCTATAGGTATGAGTATTTGACTCATCACCTGCTTCACTGTTTTCCTATGAGGGGTTTTCTGGTCATTGACCGAGTTACTGCACATGCTGGGAAAAGTTTTCCTCATCAAATTATCCACTGTACGGGGAACTATGGGGATTCGGGAGACGTTTCACTGCCATATTCATTCCCTAACAAACTATGGATACCCTTTTAATGGAGTTCTTGTCTAACACCAATTGTGACAGATCCAGAAACAGTCTGATTTCAAATTTATTTTGTGAAGAGGGGGACACGATAACAATCCACCTATCCCCTGAATCAATGCACTATTCCTGTGGAACTCTCAATAACAAATGGAAGTGCATATTCAAATATCATAGACTGCGCAGCACGTGTCCCGCATGATTATAATTGGGCTTGGGATCAAAACTATCACCTGAAAGTGAACAAATCTCCCCCCTCCCCCCCCCCCTTTTTCCAAAACAAAAGGCTAAAGTTCATCCCTTACTTTTCTGTGTCAATTCCTTTTGTGGAATTTCTTGTATTGAACAGAAGAATGAACTTTTAAAACCTCAAAGGTAATTGCCCAACATATTTGATTTGACTCACTTTTGGCTTCTCCATTTTGGGTGGATAAGGCCATGTATCTCCCAACACCCTGACCTTGTATGTCCTGGATTTTTACAGAATGGCATGTGAACTGTGATTTGGGTCCCATCCCAATGCTTTGTGATTAGCACATTTTCTTTGAGCTCCCTTTATTGGGAAACCTGGGGGGGGGGGGACTGGGATTTCCCCTTCTGAAGTGCTTCCATGAGATGCTTTGTTTGAAACCGACTTATTGTTGTATTGTTGTAACCTAGAAATTCTTGGCAGGCCTACTTAGTATACTGACTTATGTGTCAAAGGAATAGTCGTCGGGCCTTAACGGCGCTTCACGCAAACTGTCAATTTTGTTTTCTCCAGATGTGTTTATAGCTGGATGTAGGACACTGTTTGACTTTCAAATAACATCACACTCCCTAAGTTGACCAAAAAATTGTTGCCAAATTCTTTCGTGAGAAGCCAGCGATCAAAACATTTGTTCCTTTACACGGGCAAAATTCAACATGGGTCTGGTCATCCTTTTTCTGACAGGACCTGAATTTTTGTCATATGCCTCTGGCCACGATGCATGTCTAAATACCAACATAGGTTACAAACATTGGTCTTTGCAAGAAAATATAAAATTATATCAATATATCGTTTTCTTCCGTAATGTTGATTACCCTTATTGCCCATTGCGATCAATATTGCCAAACATGACTTACCCATTATAAGAAAAAAAAGCTCTCTCTTTTAATAGTTGCAATAAAAGGTATAGCCATATGATTGCCATTCAGTGAAAGCCCACATTCTTCCGCATGAAGGGGTGTCACTTAATGCATGTGTATTGTGTATGTAACTTTTATAATGTTTTCAGATGCAATTTTGGAAAATTATTTATTTGGATTATAGTTTATTAACTATATATATGGAAAAAAAAAACGGTTCAAGGTCATCTGGTGGTGAAGTTTCAGAAGGTCCGACACATGCAAGTGAAAGTCAGGTATCTGCAAACTTGTGCCTTGAAGAAAAAATGGCAATAATTTGAATATGCAAGAAAACCGATCCAACAAGCATTATCAATAAGAGGAGTGAACTGTGTAAGTGCCGCCACAGAAATAGACCCCGAGCCGAGTTAAGAAAAAGTAAAACTTTGTCATGCTTCCTCCGGAGTAATTTTCACACATTTACACATCTTTTGTACGGCGGCGTAAATTACAAGCGTCACTACAACCCCCCCCATGGCTTTCTATTACGTCCGGGAGAAGCATATACATTGTCTAAGCTGTATGCTGGTGCGTTGCGATTCGCTCTTCTTCCCGTCATATTCTTATCGGAATGTGCCCCGAAACTTGACAGATCGCAATGCTGGGTATTTTTGTTGTACGGCGCTTTTCTTTCATCCGACCTACGATCTGATAAAATAACCAAACCAATGACATTTCCATAAAAATATGCAAACCTATTTTGGTCCACAGCTAGCAATAGCAGAAGAACATGTAGTGGAATTCTTATGGATTTGAGCACACAAATCGTCAGGTATGTGCTGAATTTCGGTTTATTGTATTCGCTACACATTGCGATCCCGTGTGAATTATTATAGTCCGCGTACTCACCGCCCGGCTACAACGGTAAGGACTAAAGGGCACGCAATTTAGTTGACTCTTCACGCAACCATTAGTTTCATCACGAATTTTATTCCGTTTACGTCTATGGAGCCCGGACTAATGCTCCGTCCTAGACTATAAGTTGTTTTCTTTCACAACCGGTGTGAAAGTAATCATAGTCCTGCATATCATAGTCCGGGCTTCATAACGACAACGGAATAAAGCGTAAACAAATGTTACTGAAGAGTCAACTGAATCGAGTTGCCATTGTTAACCATTGTTCCCGTACTGGTGATCACCTGATGCAACAATATTTGCGGCTGACCGTTCCGTTCTTTGACGACCGCATCTCTCCTTTAACCTATTTAGAATCTTGTCATCTCCAGCTTCTCTCTGTTACTCTTGATTGCCATCTTATTAGGAACCCTACTTTGTGGAAGAACTTTACCCATTCACGCTGAACTGCAATTAAACTCTGTGCTTCAATATATTTCTTACTCATGAACATTTTCTCCTCTTGGTGAATTGCGGTCGTGGAACTATTTTGGTCTGTTAACCAAATAGCAGTATAGATAGAGATGGCGAATTGGAGATGGGCGAGGGAATTGGGGTTACTTATGCCACAGATATTGTGTAATTATGTTGAAGAACAATAAAGTGCACGTTTTAGGTGTTTTTTAGGTATTACAAGTAAACAAATTATAATATGTGCTCAAATGTATTTAATAATTCCAATACATATTCCTATGCTATTGCTAGCCGTGGACAAAATAGATTTGCATCATTTTTAGGGAAAAAGTCATTGTTTGATTATTTTTTTTATTTATTTCTCGCCAGTTTTCACCATATATTCGCAAAAGTACATATTCTAATAATATAAATCTAAAACAAGGATAAGAATATGCAAAGTAGCTAAAAAGTGGCGTTGCAGGAGGGTAACGTTCTTTCTGAGACACCCTGTATATAGTTTGGCAAGCACATAACAACATCGTTTGATTTGATTTCACATGTATTTTCCATTTTCAAACACAAACTCCTTACCTTTAATTCGCCAATTTGTGTCTTTCGGAATCCTTGTTTTTAGCACAATAATGAGTGTCAAAATCCCTGCAACACTTGGCCGCTGTGGCCATAAAACAGACTTTGTGCAACGATGTACTCAAAAGAAAGCCTTTTTGTTTAAAGAAAATAACTTCCAATATTATTTGTATACTTCGAATACGTTGCCAATTTTTCCAAACTACTAGATCATTGCAGTGAAAATTGCACTGTTTTGGTTTATTTATGTTTTATTTTGTTACCAGACGTAATTGAAAGTCACACATTGCTATACACAACACCTTATCACAAACAAGTACAGACATGTTTGTAGATATCTCTGCTTATTTCCAAATTCTTAAAATTCTGAAACTGTCAAACGCTTCATAAATTTTGCATTTCAACTATTTAGTGCTCGGCTCCATCGTTCAAGGCGTTAGTAATACGCATTTGTTACGAATGACTTAATTCTGGATTTCATACACAAAAATATTTATTCTTCAACAATTTTCAAAGTGATGAGTTAAAGGGCATAGAGCGTAACTAATGATGAAACTTGTGAAAATCAATCTGAAAATAAAACACGATTATTTATAGTCCACAACGATAAAAGCAAATTTCTGCATGTCAGAAAAAAAAAAATTACCCAAACCTCCACCCTCCGGCGTTACACTGATTGCAGTAAATAAGATACAGAGTTTCAGCCTCCAAAAGAGTTACTGAAGAGAAACTCAGACACAGACACTTCCACAAAACACATTATCAGACGTTTTCAAGATGGCCGTCCACCATTTAACACAAAATTCCATTCCATAAACGGATGGCAGATTAATTAATTTACACTGTAAAATGGGAGTGACTTGGCACAACATTTGAAGGTTTGTCTCCAGTTTAAAAGGATGAAAAATAATGGTGTTTTGATAAAGTCTGGTGAGTCTGTTAAACAGACTCCGACTAGCGGCGAGCCGCTAGGTCAGACCTTAACAAAACTCCATTATTTTTCATAACTGTGTTTTTTTAATTCTTTATCTTACATATACTTCGAGACAAGAACTAAAATCGATTTTATATAATTATTCAGCAAAAATTCGTTTTTGTTTTAAATATCTTGAAGCAGCGTTATGTTTTTTAATTAAAAACACCAATTGTGCTGTTATGTTCACTTGTGCAGGAGTCTTAAGGTCTAGTCGGTAATAGGTTAACTCTTCTGGAGAGACAATTTTATTGCCGGGGAAAGCCTGATAGTTGGAGAGCCAGGGGGTGGCAAATTTTAGGGGGTCTACACAGTGAGCCACCGAAGGTTTAAGTACGGTTCTTGGTCAATTTTGGGGGGTTGCTGATTCCAAACTCTTAAGTGTACTTTCTAAAAGTGGTGGAAAGTTTCCAAATTTTCTATCAATCAAAGGGGGAAACTCCTTGATTTTGAAATATTTCATATTGGAGTTTTTGCAGTTCAAGGTTAAAAACATCACAGTTTGTGTATTGTCAAATGCAAATTGCTTATCTATGCTATGATGGTAAAAAAACTAGAATTTAAATGGGCATTCGCTTACTTTTAAAATGTTCAAATTTTTCCTTTGTGGAAAGTTTTTTAAGGTACCACATAATAAATGGTGTTAGACATTGATTTTTTTTTCATGATTATAATAAAGTTCCACAGTGGTCCAATACATCACCAAATACATTAAAGGGTACTCCTTTAATTTTTCTTAAAGGGTATCACTCCTGATTTTTAAATATCACAGTTTTTAAATTATTGTGGGAAATGGGAAAGGAATCCCTACATTTAAAGGATTGAAGCCTTTCAACTGGAAAATTTAAAAAGAGTACAATTTTGTGTTATTGATCACCATGAAATCCCTTATTGTCTCCAGAGCTATGATGTTTTTCATACATTTCCTATGGAATCACGGAATGGCTTTCAAGGGGGCACAAAAAGTTACAAATATAGCATTAAAGAGGCATGCCCTACTTTTCAAACTTGAATTATTTGTGCAAAGGTTAAAAGTGGTTGTTAAAATGGTAAAACTGAAAAGGATGCAGGATCTCCATTAATTTCTTCGATCACCCCCACCAACAAAAATAAAGTTCCCTCCACCATACTGTCCCCCAATACAACATTCCTTGATTTTGAGTATATATGTTTGACCATCAAAGATAAGATCATATAAAACGGATAGTAACATTATGGGAATATTGAATTACCCCCCTTGAATGTAGGATTTATCTTTTTCCATTTGCCAGCAATAAATGTTTCTCCCAATTCCTAAGTAAACCTACCAAGCGCAGTGACCTTTGCGGGGTTGGAGAAAACAAATCATGGGTGGGTTGTCGTAAGTTCGTCGTAAGTATCACCCTCTCACTACCCTGAAAGGACATTGCGCTAGGCGAAGTAACTCATTGACCTTTTTCCCCCACAGAATACCACTGAACAATCCGATGGCAGAGGGTCGCGGATGTAGCTACTCATAAACGCAAAGCACCTCTAACAACTGTCTGATCGACCTGCTAGTAGAGTTGCAAGAATCGGACAGTGCCTCTTTCCCATCCGGTTTAAAAAACACACCCTTTTTTTTAAATCTGCTTCAAGTGGTGGATGAACTACATCCGACGTTGTCCAAATGGTGGGAATGGAGGACCATTGAGGAACGTCCAGAAGAGGATTGAGCTTGAACATCCATGTGCCTTGACTAAGGAATACCCCTGCCAGGCGAATTTATGGTTTTTGGTAGCAGCTCAGATGCTGATGCCGGGGTAATCCAGGTGGCTAATTGTGTCTCTAGTGCAGCACCTTGAGTGTGAATGTGTAGATAACGAGTTGTTTTGGCGTACGAAGTTCGGTGTACGGTTCAGATACTGTTAAAGAGCAATAACTTAGCGCCCCATGTTACATTCTGAGTGGCATGGCGAGTTGAGTAGTGGTAGTAACACGCTTTCGGGGTGGTGGGGTAAAGTAAAGAAAGAATCTGGTATTGGCCAGGAACCCTTGCCTGTGAAAGAAGAGGACACCCATTCCCGAAGAACTGGGCACGGCGGTTAGCGTCTCCATACGCCGGGCCGTATGTATGAGGTTAGGATGGGCCTTCATTCACCCTTTTTTAGTGGTTGAGGAAGAAGATGGAATAGAAGCCGCTTGTATTGGAAATGGTAGGTACATCACAGTCCCCTTGCAAACCAGTGCGGAGATCTCCTGAAGGAGAGTTTCCTTCGAGTAGCATCCAATGAAGAGGGATCTGACGAACCCCATGGAACGGAGGCGGGCAGCAGGCGGGTGGTAAATCAAGGGCGATACCTCGAAGAGGAAAACCACTAGGAACCCACTGGATGGAGGTCACAGTACGGACAAGCCGCCGCCAAATCGGGATTTTGGAGGAATTTTGACATGTATTATAAAAGATAAATGAGTAATTTTAAACTTGATATTGCCCCTTAATTTAGGTGTTACATATTTCACAAACTACATTTGAGTTTGTAACATCAAAGTTTGCCATCAGCTTACAGCAAAGGATATAGGATAACATGGCCTGTATAATATAGAAGAAAGATTTAGTAAGTAGGATGATAATGGTAATACAAATTAAGAAAAATGTTTGTGCAGTGATGTGTGTGTGTGGTTTGCTGAGGCGTTAGTGCTGGTGGGCTGGGGGTGGGTGTGTGTGTTGTGGAGTGTGTGTGTCGTGTGGACGGGGAGGGCAAAAGGGGGGGAGGAAGTGAGAGAGGAGAGGAGAGATGAGAGAAGAGAGCGACGAAGTGCGTGAAGTTGACGGGAGGAGGACGGTGAGTGAGTGAGCGTGCTGGGCGCGGGGAGCATGTGTGGGTGTTGGGGTGTGTGAGGGGGAGTGTGAGAGGGAGGGGGGAAAGTGAGGGAGGCCAGGGAGGAGAGAGAGTGAGTGAGTGACGTGAGTGAGTGAGTGAGTGAGGGAGGAGTGAGGGAAGTGGAGTGGAGCGAGTTGAGTGAGTGAGTGAAGTGACGGGAAGGAGCTGAGGGAAGGAGTGAGTGCAACGGGAGTGAGTGAGTGAGTGACGCAGTGATGAGGGAGTGAGTGGTGGTGATGTGAGTGACGTGAGTGAGTGAGTGCGTGGGTGAGTGTGCTCGGGACGGGTTTCATTTAGGTTTACTTAATTTTTTAATATCAATTGATTTGTCATTTTTAAATGCTTGATGTACAATATTCCAACTGGGATGGTTTATTAAAGGGGAATACCTGGAACAAGCGACAGCGTATGTTTATATATACAGTTACTTCATTATAGGGAGTAACTTTTAGCTCTCCAAACCCATACCTCGCAAAATTTAAAAGTATTAATTAGGTGTTCATAGGTGAATCCATTTTGCTTTGGATGAACGTTACCTGGGACCCATCAGTAAGGGGCCGGCTAATAGACATGCAGGCCTCCTATATTATGAAGCCACCATGTTAAACATCAAACTGTATTATTAGCGATGGAAGGGGTAATTCAAAACATTCCACGTGCATTTTCAGTGGCAGAAAGTAATGTATAGAGAGATGCATATTGCACATGCCGTGTGTTGATCGGATACTTTACGGATTTTATATAATGAGTGAAAATATTCTACTTCCCGCGAAAAAGTGAATGGTCCAATGAATGGCAGAAATACGTTGTCAGTCAGTTTTTTTGTTTTTGCCAGACACACTGTAGAACTCTCGCGCACTGGGATCAAGAGACATTGATTCTACTTATTAACCAATGAGCATGACAAAAGGCATTACGTCTCTTAGCTCTGAATGTGTACCTTTTTAAATTAACATGGATGTTTTGAATAGCCGCATTCACCATCACAAGAAATGTTTAGTGTTTGACATTGTGTTTATTGTGGACACTTCTATATGGCACCGCTCCAAGTATTCAAATCATGGCGATGTTTTCCCGCGCATGTCGGTTTCACGCGCTTGTTGTACGAGTTATTCCTCGCCCATATGTCGAAAGAGTGTGCAGCGTTATATGTCGAGGTAACAGCGCATCTGTTCCAGTTTGCCCGCATTACATCGAGTTGTCCTCTATATGGTGAGTTTGACATAAATTCATGTCCAGTTTTTACGCTCACGTATCAAATCATCGCGAGTTTTCCCGCACATTTCGAGTTTCACGCGCTGTAAACTCGACATAACGCTGCACACTCGACTATGGCGAGCAGCGGTATATGTCGAGTTTACGGCTTATCTGTCCAGTTTGCCCTCTATAATCGAGTTTTTGCTCTCTATATGGTGAGGACTAAATCAGGTCCAGTTTCAAAATCTCAAACTGATTTTTTCTTCACATGAGGGAAAAAACTCGACATGATTTTTTGGTTGTATGTGAAAAAAAATCATGTCGAGTTTGCTCATGTGAGAAAAAAAAATAATGTCGAGTTTACTCATGTGAGAAAAAAAAATCATGTCGAGTTTGCTCATGTTGAGAAAAAAAATAGTCCAGTTTCACATGTTGAAAAAAACTCATGTCCAGCTTTTTTAAAAACTCGGACATGATTTATTCTGGGACATGATTTATGAACTCGGCACATAGAGTTAAACTGGATAGGCAGCGCTGTAAACTCGACATATAGCGGGTAAAACTCGATATACCGAGGCAAATATGGCAACTCGCCATGATTTGATACGTGGAGGTGCCATAATTCTATGACCGTTCACCGGCACTCTTTGCTGGGCCCGGGCGCTACGTCATCAAAAAATCAAAATAGATACCCCCCCCACCCATGAACATAACTATAGTCTGATTTTTATTCTGTCAGTAGTAAACGCATATGTCGATGGTAAGAATTGCATTTTGGAGGGGGATGTGGTGAGATCAAAAACTAACATTGAAATATCAAACTTTGTCAACAGATCTTGATGCTTTATCCATTTTACATGAACTTTTTTATCGAATAGCAGAGAGATGAGGAAGAGCAGAAAGAAGGAGATGGTTCAACTGTATTCAAAAGATAAACTGTTCATCCGCCTATTCATCTTTTAATCTGTTAATTGGCCTACACCTAAATCCGATTTTGATTGGATCAAGAATGCCACTACTTGCTGAGAACAATTACATACCACCTGTTCATTAAATCCCCAAAATATCCCAAATACCGTTGTTCAACTGGGATTTGCACAGGGATACTGTACCACTATGGTCGTGACCGTAAAGCGAAACCGTACTCCTATGTTTATCACTACAGCACTGGGACCCAAATTTCAAAGCATTTTGACACTTTCTGAAACAAACAGGGTTGTGGGTTGAGTGAATTCAAATGTATTTATCTAATCGTTCATATCATTATAATATTTTCACAGGAAACTCAACGGATTGTTAAATTAGGCTAAAATAACAACTTCTTTATTGACCTCAAAACATTAATTAAATCAGTTAGCTTACCGGAAAAAAAAAAAAGGGTGTTGATTTGCTTTTTTTTTTGTTAAAAAAGGCATTTCCTTTTATCCCAATATTTTCGCAAAACGAATAAAATAAATAATTAGTGGTCAGAACAAACGTGGGAATTCCTTACAGCGAAGGAACATTTTACGCTCGAAAATTAATAAAAACTGTTTTAGTAGCAGTTTTGGCAATGTACTTTGTGTGAAACTCTTTCACGATGGCAAGCTGAGTCGGCTATTGTGAAAAGATGACTTCAAAGGTTCCAATCGAGCGGCTCTTGACAGTTCCCCGACACAATGAAGCCGGTGAATGAAATAATCCCGGGTAATCGGATTTCAAATCGAGGCCTTCCTTTCTTTCTCATCTCTTTCTGTGGAGACACACTATCGATTCCTTGTTGGTTGCCGTCAATCAAATCTACCGGATAAAGTGTCATGAACATCGAGGGCTGGGTGAAGAGGGAGGATTAGGTCACGTAAATAATGTAGTTTGTTATGAGAACCAAAAACTCTAAACTACTAAATGATTGAAACCAAGCTGTCGATATTATTTCTGGAACAAGACGAATACATGTTAAAGGTCAGATTTCTAGTATTCTTTAGTGACGTGTAAAAGAACTTTGGTGATGTATAATTATTACTCGTATCATTTTTCTATTGAATGCTTCGGAGTTTGTTGAAGTTTGATGTTGGAATTCAGGAATTTGCCTTGTGATAATTCTTCGTGAGAAAAGGGAACATTTTTTACATATGGCCTTATCTTATCCGGTATCGTGACATGGAATTTCTATTATACTGATTGGGTAAAGTATAACAACCTCTCAGAACGAATGGAATACGTCGACCGCCCCAAAAAATTTACTGAACTGCAGGAATTAAAAAAATACTACTATAATTCCTTTATGTTAGAAGGAAATGTTTGAGAGGAGGCTGAATTACTTCTATTCGAACGGTCGTATGTGCGTAGACAAAATATGATGAGGGAATATTTAGGTGTTTGTTCCCCCTTAAGGTACATTGTCTGTATTATTAGTATAATTTGATATGAACTTGTTTTTAATTAGTGTGTTATTTTGTAGTGTATGACTTTTGATGTATTCTTAGGAGTGGGTATAGAGGGTCATAGTTTCAAAACAGGCTCATCAACATTAAGTTTGATGAGGATGATGCGTTACTGACACCAAATCTGCGAAAAAAATTAATAAAGTGAAAATTTCGGACTGCTCCCGCCGAACGAAAAAAGCCAAAAAAAATCCAAGGATGGCCGCCGAAAAACATTATTTTTGGCAAATAACTCGGCCCATTTTTTTCATCTTTTGGCCTAGTTTTGGTGTCTAGCCCTAGGGTTGTTGACGGTCAATGGCATTTAATTATGGCATATTTTTAACATGATAGTGATCCAACTGTAGGGTTTAGCCAATACTTCACCAAAATTTGAACTTTTATCCCCTGTCACCCCTCCGACACACACACTCATCGTTTTTATCCCTAGGCAAGAATTTTTTGTGTAAAAATCATGTTCACATGGATACCATGATACCTAAAAAATAACCTTGCATTCTTATGTACAGTAGTGGAATATTTAATGATGTTCATTTTCATGCGCGAACATTTTTTTATCGCCGTGCCACCAAGTTATCAATTGGCATTAGATCTGACAATCTTCTCTCTAAATGCACAAGAGTGAAATTTACTCTTTAGAGTGACTACAGGGGCCCACTCTAAAAGAGTGAAAGTTACACACCATTCAAAGAATACTTTTTGGATCAAATTTACTCTTTATAACTTAAACCAAAATGAGTATTAAAATGAATAGTTTTGTCAATTAATCAAGATAAAATTGGCCCCCAAAAAGGTTCTTTGAAAAGGTGTGAAATTTCAATCGTTTCAGAGTGGGCCCTGTAGTCACTCTAATAGAGTAATTCATCTTTGGACAATTTAGAAGAGTTGGTCTATGATTTAAATTAAAGTGGACCATCACCAGTAAGTAACCAAGGATATCACTCAAATCTAAGTATCTAATGAAGATGAATTTGGTTAATTCCATCAATAAATGCCAATGTCAGTACAAAAGTAAGTTTCTGCTCGATGACGTATCCATGACCCGATGACATTGCAGAGGCAGAATTCTGTATAGGTAGCACTGTCTTGAATATCTGCACGCTGTGGCTATCGCCAGTTTTGATGCTGATCTGCTCATGCTCTTTCAAAGGTGTTCAATTTATAGGACTCCAATATGCTGATCTCTTAACATGACCAGTACCAGTGTCGCTGACCACTTATCCCAAATCACGACTCGCAAAACTCGATGATGCCCACTCGTCGCGACAACTTGTCTTCAGTGCTGGGTTGTGTAGTTGACTGCCGGATCTCAAGAATAAATGCATTGAGCATAGGGGGCCTATATCTTCAGATGGAAGATCCATCAGACTGTGCTATGCAGTGGCGTAGCTAGTGGGGTGGAGCCGGGGGAAAGATGTTAACTTGGTGCCCCCCCCCCTGCACCCCAAGGGGGTTCAGGGGGTGACAAAATAAACTCCGGGAAGCTCTCAAGTTTTAGCATGTTGGAGTAAATTTGGATAGGCGTCTCCTTATCTCATTCATCATGAAGCAAAAATTATCTATAATTGCCCTGATGGGGGTACGGGGGCAAAGCCCCCGGAAAAAGCTCTTGAGTTTTAGCAAGTTTTTTAAGTAGTACTTCAAAGGGGCTACTCAGTTAGAACTATAGGCTATTATAATGTCGTGACAGTGTCCCAATTGTATTTTCCCCAACGCCATTCGTGCCCCCCCCTGAGGATGGCGGGGCCCCGGGGCAAATGCCCCCTTGCCCCCCCCCACCCCCCAGACGCCACTGTCTGGGGGGAAAATGCTTTGCCCACTGGAGTTGCGAGTTGCAATTGTTCAGCAAACTTAGGAATTGCAATTTTTTTGTTTTTGGGGTCCATTGTGTAGCATAGCTAGTGTAGTGGATTAAAAACACAGTCTAGTGTTGTTGGTAGCTAGGTCCATTAAAAACAAAATACTAAACTGTCAGCAATTCCAGAAGCCATCTTAAATTTCAAAGTTTGGCTTAAAGACTTAATAGTTAATCTGACAAGATAACGTGCTACTTCAGGCATTAGGGGAACGGAACGGAAGCAAGCAAGGATGGATGGATGGATAAAGTGATGGTGAAGTTAGTTTCGCAGTGCTAATGTATAGTTTATCAAGTTTAGGAATAGCAAGGATGATGATGCATGCTAATTACTTGCATACCGCAAAAAATGGAAGAAGAGGATAGGAATGGACGTTAGAGAGTAAACAGCATGAATGATGCAGTTTCGGAACATTGTAAAACATTTCAAGCAGTGGTTGCATAGCGCAAGCCTATTTGCGACTCCAGTCCTGAACTAACATTTTTTAAGAAAAAAAAGTAAAATTATAACAGAACACTTAAATTAGATCACTAAAGTGTTAATATGAATGTCTATAATTAGATCCCAGAGAGAGGACCTCAAACAACCTAGGCGGTTAGACACCAAAGCCAGGCCAAAAGATGAAAAAAATGCCGAGTTATGGCCAAAAATGTGTTTTTCGGAGGGTGAACACCCCACGGGTGCTGACATCCACCCAAACCAATGAGTGGGGGGTGACGGTGGTTCGGGCGGGCACTGTTCGGGGGCCATCTGATTTTTTTTTTCACGTTTTCGGCGGGAGGAGCAGTCCGAAATTCACTTATTTTTAAATTTTTTTTCGCAAGATTTGGTTGTTTGTCAGTACCGCTATCATCTCATTAAAATAAGGTTTGTGATGAGAATGTTTTGAAACTATGACCTCAATTTGCCCCTCTATAGCCCACCCCTAGATTATGTTTGACCCCTGGGCACCCTGAAAAACAGTGTTAGCACTGAAGGGGTTTTCCCCAGGCAAAGGGAAGAACTAATAAACAAATAAATAAATATTTTCAACACTTGAACTCATCAAAAACATGATAATCATTTAGAATTTGGGCAGAGATCTGGTAGTAGTTAATTTATTCGAATGAGTCACTCAGAGCAAATATGAAATGAACTCAGTAATATGCACAAACGGCCTAATGATGACAACAAAGTACAGCGGTACTGACATTTAACATTGTTTTATATCATTAGTTTTGTGTGTAGATCAAGACATATCAGAATCATCAATATCATTAGATTTTTTAGTGATTGGAGTTTGTAGAGTTTATAATTAAGATCATGGTTAATCTGACAAATTTCCAGGAATTAAATTAATCATTCATCTAAAATGTGATCTAGGGAAATGCATTCCATGCACTCCGGCATACCAAGTGTGTATGTTTTGCATTGTTTTTAAGATAATCACCCCTTAGGTCGAGGAGAAAAAATTTGCGGTGGATAGATTGGTGAAACAATAGCACATGTAAGACCCGATTTTAAACCCTTAGACATTGTAGAACAATACATACAAGACATAACATTAACAATCAATGCTGATTATTTGATAAACTAGTGATTATATTGCAAAAAACCATGAATGATTAGGACACACTAAACACCGCCCGAACTGCAGTATTCTTGAAGGCATATAAAGTAGTGTGGTACCAGGTACAAGAGTGTAGAAGAAGAAACCTATAATCATGTAACAAGGATAGAAAATTACAATTATATCTTATAACCACCGTATTATAACAAGTAGAACAGTTATATATCTCAAAAGCTTTGGTGGACCAGGCACGAGATAATAGTCCAGTCATTTATGATTTGGAACCATAATAAATTTGCAAAAGCTACAGACAATTTGGTTCGTGGTAAGATCACTGACCTCTACACATGGATAAGGGCGCCGCACAGTTGAATGGTCGCCGAACAACAGGAAGTTGGTTTTGAACCGTACAATATGGCGGAACAATGCATACACTGGGGTTGAACATTACTCCACACCAGATGTTTCTATTGTTGGACAAGGTGAATGCATTGTTCCCGCATATTGTAACGGTCAAACAACAACTTCCTCATGATTTCAATCGGCACTTGACCGACTATCCATGTGTAGAGGATCCCGGGTCTATACTTGAGTCGCGTTGATACGTTCGTCCCCTGGTATATTTGGACATTTCAATTACGTAGCGGAGAGGGATCGACCCTAGCTATACCGGAAAAATGAAGAATTCAAATGCCACAATGCACAACGGATTATGGAGGACACTACGATCATTACTCACCACCCACCTGGCCACTAAATACAATTCATGACATGGAAACGCACTCTAGTGTATTTCATCCTTAACATGCCTCAGTGCTAGCCAGGGGGGGCCAAGGGGGGCCGCCGGCCTCCCCCATAATTGATTTGTCGGTGACGGATGAGCCGGTCGGTTCACTTGAAAAATTAGACGGCGTCATGGCACTTGGGCAGCAGGGGATTGTCGGCAAAAGTACGCAAAGTAGAGGTTTAACGTTCAAGGCAGCCGTTGCGACAGTAAAAGTTTACAAAATCGTACAAAAATTAGCTCAGAGACTTTGAAGCATATAAAACCCAAAATTTTCAGGGGGCTGAATATAAAAACCCAAAATTTTCAGGGGCTTCGCCCCCTCTACCCCCACCGGGGCTTCGCCCCTGGACCCCAACAGGAGGCCTAAGGCGGGCTCCTGGACCCTACCCATTTTCTGTCGGTTTGGATGCGACCTGCCTCCCCCCCCCAATATGAAAATCTAGCTACGTCCACTGACCTTGCTCCCAATAAGTGACACCATGGTTAACCTAATTCCCTGCGCCTCCTTTGATTGTTCACCTCCGCAAGACTGGTACTGGGTCACATATCAGATACTACGAAATTGTCCACAAATAAAATATTAAAAGTTTTACCAAAATCACCCTCGTGGAACATGTTGAATAAGGGCAACGTTTGTACATTGGGTGAAAAAATTGTTCGAATCGCTTTAAATGTACCAATTTATATTGGGCTACTTCTGAGGTTTAAAAAGGTAACTATGTTGCCCCTATTTAGAATTGTAGTTTTTAAGTACAATAGCACATAACAGTTTGAAGGGTCCTCACTGGGGTAAAATTTATAGAATGGTCCGATTTCGATCGACCGTTTGTAATTGTTCAATTTGGTCCCTAGAAGTAAATGTAAAGTTTCTTTTTTTGAATGTTTTATATAAGAAATACCTGCTATGACTCGTGAACCTCCATAGACCCTGTAGTAATCGGTGGCCCTGTGGTTTTTCCCGGGGCTTTGAATGGTTTATTGTTCCGTTTCTCTACGGGACGTGGTTAAATATGATGTGATGACCAAAACTGATGGTGCCAAATTTTCGAGCATATGTTCACAATTTTTCCATGCAAATTAAGTATCGACTTCTAATTCATATTAAAATATACCAGTACTCAATCACATCAACCGATTAGCTTCCTTTTACATTCTATAACACAGCAAATGTAAAGAAACAATCAAAACATGGCAACTTCCAGCCATATTCAAGATGGCATCCAAATATGAATATTATTGACAAATGCGTCTATTGTACCCACATAAACATTATGAGAAAAAACACACATTATTTTCAAATGGCCAGCAGAAACTCTTGCCAAGCATGATCTTGCTTCAGATCCAATGGATGCTACCAAATGTCCCTCAAAAGTTTCTACCAAACTGGCAAATTGTGAATAATAATCCCAGTTTGACTATAATTGTGTGGAAAAACACGCACTTTTATTTGAAGGGCATCGTAAACTCTTCTCAAGCATTATATTTGATATCTCTTTCCTTACTTCCAGATGTCCATCCAAGATGGACGTCTTTCAAATGTCGTTACTCTACAATTTAACTATCTGGATATATTTAATTTAATATTCCCGGTAAGATTCACGAAAAATACGAATGTAAGGATGAAATAATATGACCTTGACAATTAGAAACTCATGTTTGGTACTTTTGATGTTGTTAACATTTGAAATGAAAAATGATGGCATAGCCCTTCCGTTAAGTTCTTTAATC